>SDVV010006188.1:0-18630 GCA_016164225.1 Gammarus roeselii
ATATCCTGATTATAATTTTTCAATAAATTAATAGTTAGTCACTATGAAATGTTACATGAAATAATACTGATCATACACTTCATTAAAACTCATCTAGGGCAAAGAAGTACATTTGATACAAATTTATTACAATAGAAATATAAATTATATGAATGATCCGCCAGCTTACTAAAGCAAAACCGTCCACTCAAGAGCACATTAGAAACAACATTTTTTCCAAACGGACACATATTATCTTCCTTCTAGTGTGTACAGTATTTCTCTTTAATGAAATGCTACGTAGGCGCTGGATATAAAAAAAACATTTGAGGGAAACATTTAGAATGGGGCTCAAATTTTGAGATAATTTGAGGAGTATTTAGGGGTGAAGTTATGAGAACCTTTTCATAAGTTTTACACTCGCTGTTCAAGTCCAGCAGGTGCGCCCATCATCCAGTGATGGGCTGCTGTGATGATAGAATGCGCCTACATACTCATGACTGATGCCAACCTCAACAGACAGTTTCCTCACACATCGTGATTGGTTTTGGTGCTTGATTTCGTTCAACTTGACAAGATTTTCTTCAGATTTTCCTTGTTTTCAACGTTCTGAGTGACTCATGTTTAAGCTAGGTACGCTGACACAGTCTCTCCATATGGTGACTACATTGCTGACAGTCTTATGCTTATATCCAGGTTGTACAGATACAGACACTACAGATACAGACACTAGGCCGAATCCCCCAGGAACGGGGGGATGGCCGACGGAAAGATGCACCTCACACTTCATACAATCACACTCAAACAAACTAAGCCCCTACGTGCTAAAGGGTCCGGCCGAGAGACCCCGCAGCAAACACACGGGGTCAGGAGTGCGGTCCGAGGTCAGTGTCAGCAGCAGGACGTGACAGTGAAACTGGCGCACCCCTGCCGCGTCATAGTGGCCGCCCCTCTTGCTCCCCACCCACGACCATCCAGGTTCTAGACGCGACGCCAGGAGCGAGAAAGCACATCAAGGCAGCGTCGAAACTCAAACATTCACCAAGCACGCCTATCTATTGCACGACCTTCACACTTAAGTCTCTCTTTTCGAACGCCTGCATCAGGACATCCATCCACCAAACATCAGTCTACCTCTAGGACTAAGTTTGGTCACCTCCGATTTCATCACATTTTTCACCTAATTCCCTTCATCCATCCTCATATACCCGAACTCACCATCCCCTTTCTAATTCCAACAACGTCGTTTTTGATATTGTCTGTCAGCGTCACTCCAATCATGCTTCTCGAACATTCCATCTGGAAACCATTAAATCTTTCTCACTTCTGCTCTCACCCTCAAATCTCAGCTCCGAAGAGCAGAATTGGGACAACTGCCCCTTCATGTACAACACTATCTTTGCTTCCAGCCTCAACGTGCTCGAGCTTATTACACTGTTCAGTGCACCCAACACTTAACACTCTTCCTTCACTCACGGCTTCACCTCAGTTTCCACCAGTTCGGTCATCTCCACAAGTGAGCCCAAGTACTGAAACACTGTATTTCCTTCAATCACTCTCCATTTATTAAGACACTAATTCTGCTCGTATCGACATTTCTCGAACATCTCATTACTTTCCTTTTGCCCACGTTAACTTGCAGCTTCATCCACCCACACACTCAGACAATTTCTTACCCTAGCCTGCACAACTTTTCATCAGAATTAGCTACCAGTGCTGTATCATCCGCAAACAGCAACTGACTCAACTGCCAACTCCACCCATTCGCTCCCAACAGCTCTGAGCCTCGACCCAATACGCGTTCACCTCCGTGACCACTCCATTCAACAGCCAGGGAGACACAACGCAGCCTTGTCTGCGTCCTGCTTTCTCTGTAAACCAAGCTCTCACCTCGCTCCCTACTCTGACTCACGCTCTGCTGCCAACATTGAAACTCTGAACTACTTTCAGCAGCATTCTCGCTTACTCTATCCAGACGTCATCCCCTCCAAAGCGCTCCCCTGTCGACCCTGTCGTAAGCATGTCCTAGATCCATGAAGACCCAGAACACCTCCTTTCCCTTCGCCAGGTATTTCTCACAGACCTGTCTCACTGCAAAAATCTGATAGGTTCACCCTCTACCACTCACGAAGCCACATTGTTCCTAGCCAATAACATCATCCGTACAGCATCTAATCCTCTCGATTAGCACACTCCCGAATAATTTCCCGACAAACTGATAGCCCGCGAGTTGCAGCTTTCATTTCGATCTCCTTTGGCATTATACAGAGGAACAATGCAAGCACTACGTCACTCAATCGGCACCACGCCCGACATAAAACAGAGGTTCAGTAGCTTCACGTTATTCCACCCCCTCTCAACACTCAGTCTTAACATCATCCAAAACCAGGGTCTTTCCCAGGTTTTATCTACAGCCTATTGAACTTTATCTTTAGAAGTGTTCGCAACGAGCCTCTCCCCCAACACGGGTTCCGGGTTGTATTCCATGGCAAATGCTCTTTGCACTTCGATTAGATAATTATTTGAGTATTACTGTCCAACAATGAGAACACGCTGCTCACTAGTATGTTGACGCATTTCGGAAATTCAAATTTTCGAATATTGCTCATAACGGTGGTAATTCCGAAAATAGTGGAGGTTACAATTACACGGAATAAACTTCAGGACATATAATTTCATGTTTTTTTTTCGTTTTCCACGTCAACTAGTTTTTGTGTTTAAAGGGTTTACTTAGATCGGTTTATTCTGCCACCTTATAGATGATCAAAAGCAGTGCCATCACATAATTTTACATTAATTTTGCCAATATTAACAAGGAAATTATCGAACGCACTTGAAATGTGGTCGTATTTATCGTAAATAATATTACTGAATAAAATACGTTTGATCTCTTCATCAATTAAATTATGTTTTTGCTCTCTTAAATTTGATTGCAATTCATTTGAACTTCATCTTCAAATTTGAAGACTTTATCATGATTTTTTCTTCAGATTCTCTGATTTGATCTGTTACATAATCTCTGAATCTGACGAATATGTACTCAGGAATTTTTTGCTTCTTGATATAAAATGGGCCTCCCGTTTTCTAATGTTCGGTTCAACGACATAGGTGACCCTTAGCTCACATTCTTTCATTTTGTTGCGTTATAGTTGCACTTCATAGATAGATTCTGTTCTCGAAAACCTTGTTCTCAAAGTTCCAAATAATCTTCTATCTCGCGAGAGTCAGACTGTCAATGAGTCTGCATTCCTTCTACACATGAAAGTTACCCCGAAAACAGAGTGATCCGTGCAGGCAACATCAGGCAGCAAGTGGCATCAAATTATCTCACCTGACAACAGCGAGGTCAAAGCAATATGATCGATCCATGAGGTGGAATGAGAACCGTGGTTAACGCGTGTATACGAATCAGGTGCTAGCAGCACTGGTGCCATGAAACTCATTATGCTTGGAAAATAGCTCTTCAATCTCAGAGAACATGTTCGAGCAAAGGACAGCTCTAAATTCCTTAAAATACACACCTGTTGCTCATACCTGTTCTCCAAAAGACCCTCACGTACACTCGTGTATCTGATTTATTCCTCTAGATTGTCCTCCGAGTCAACAGGAGAATATAAATTTAAGAATAAGAACAGTTGTACAATTCATTATGAAAGTCAAGCGTTGATTTTTTTTTGCATTCATACAGCCTAAATTATGTTCGGGCTCAGATATTGATGCCAAATGAATGTCAAACTTCCACGTAGCCTCCCCCCCACACCCTGGGGTGAAGCCCCGTGTCCTGCACAACCTGGCATTTTGGCATAGGTTCGCAACATAGGCTTTATTATTAGGCGTGTTTACTGGCACAAATAAGGCTTGTTTACCGGCACGCATCGCCCAATCGAACTGAACCGTTCGTGCCACGAGTTATCAGTTATCCTGTCAAACTTGGTTCAGACATCGACAATACATGGAGATTATTTGCGGAAACGAAAGAATTAACTTTGTCAAATATCAAAGACGGTTTGGTGATATTTTGTGCAATTAACAAGCCACATCACCGGCCTAATACTATGACGCATGCAAGCTGAAACGAGTGGTGAAAAATTGATTCACAGCAGTGTCATCTATTTTACCAGACATATTATAAATGACTCAATATAACCTCACGATAATGCATCTACGCTCATAATTGACATCTATTACAGCAATAATTCTACAATTCAGAAACATGCTGGCATGTTGATAAAGGTTATTTATTAAATGAGCATGCATTTCAGTTGTTAAATTATTCAGTTCAACAATGGAGCATCGTGTGTACGTGCTGCTTGAACGACTTAACTATTGCAGGCGTCGCAATGCGACATCTCCAAAAAACGATTTTTTCTCAGTGTGAATATAAGAGTGAAAATGACTTGAGCGATTCCCGACGCCCCGACCCCTTTCAACTGAGTAGTAGCGCCACAATATCACACGGGACATGATAGTTTATGAAACATTACAACTACTAAAGTTTTAACATAAAATGAACAACATCTCAAATAGTTTAGCTTGGAAAGCATCCAAAGCAAGAAGTCCATTGGTAAAGATGGGAATTTATGGGTGAAATAAACTCTGGTCATAGTTTATGGGTAACAATAACATATTTTGTGCGATAATCAGATCCAAAATTTCCGCTTTTGAACGACTGGCTCACTTGTCAGTGCTTCAACAATTTATTTCGGACAAACTATTTACCGCAAATGAAATTTTGTTCATTCTACTCAGAATAGCTCATTATGCAGGCGGTTTGAAGCAGAAAAATACAGTTATGTTTTTCCAGTCTGTTCAATGATGTATTGGAAAATGCTGCCTACGAGCCGACCATCACGTGACATGGTGGGCGTCACTAGAATAAATATATTTCATACCTGCATAAAGTTCATAACAACAGGTATCCAAAAACAAGCGAGTTCAAATACTGTGTGGCTTCGTGGACACCCTGTATCACGACATGCCAGCCACTTCGGGAAAATTTTGGTTATGTGCCCGATACAACATGGTCACTATACCTACTTGTCTGAAATACACTATATTTACATAAATTGCAACGTGGCAGGAATCCATATACAAACAAGTTTAAACAAAATGTGCCACGACAGCTGATAGACATTTTACAATGCACCCAGCTCGATGTGGAAGTTTTGAAGATGTAGATGGTTCTTTTTTGAAGCCTCGCATCTACGGCCGGCTAGGAGGTATATTTATTCTGCCAATACTGCATCATTTATAAATTGTCGCTGGTGATAAAGTGGATTAAGAGAGTTTCGCATCAAGTTTGCAATTTTGTTGCATTTTTATTGTTACCTACTAGTAGATGCAGAGGAACATCAACTGTTTGTTTCAATAGACGTAAATAATTGTTTCATTGTTCGAAAATAGAAGTAATCTTTCAACCATCGTGTACAATATCCGTCATTGTAATATTTTCCAGAATATTTTTCTAGCACACTTACCTATTCTCGTGGGGAAGAAAATCGCAATTTTAGTTAGTAGCTTTCGACCCGACACCCATGTAGGTATTGACGGAGGATCATTTGGAGCGCATCGTATACTAAGACAGAGTTGTTCGCTAACACCTTTGGTTAATAGTTCACGATTTTTGAGGTATCGCAACTCTGAAAGAATCTCGCCTCATAGCTGGGGTGTAAGAATCGGGCTACCGTAACCGCTACGTGTCGTAGAAGGCGACTGATAGGGGAGCTCTGTAACCGGAGAGTTGGAATCGGCTACCGCAACCCCTGCGTGCTAGGCAAGAAATCCCCTCTTCTGTAAATTTCTCCCTAAAAGATGGCAAAATGGGCGGGGGAGGAGAGGCTCACGCTCTCCGAACCCTATTGTTAGGGTCGCTGAATGTGTGTGGTTGTAGTACGAATGAAGCAAAGAGGAGAGAGATTGGTAGGATGTTTGTGAGGAGGAAGTTTGATGTGTTGGCGCTGAGTGAGACGCAGTTGAAGGGTAAGAGCGAGTGTGAGTTTTGAGTGGTAAGTGGAAGGAAGTCGGGCATGGAAAAAGGTTGGACACGAGAAGGTGTGATGTTTATATTGAGTGATCGACTGGCGCGTAGCGTTGCCGGATGGAAAGATTGATGTGGGTATAAGTGAAGTTAGACGTGGAAAATTTGGCATTTGTGAGTGCGTACGGACCTGGTTGCGAGAGGGGTGAGAGGAGAGTGAGCTATTTTGGAATGACCTGATATAGTGCATGGAATGTTTTGGAAGTCAACTCAATGTGATTGTACTGGATGACCTTTAGGCAACAGATGGAGATGCAGTGGTGGAAAATGTAATCAAGAGTGCAGTAGAAAGGAAAGGGGGACAAAAGAGTGGGGGGAGGAAGAGAGGTAGTGGAAGTGAGTGAACAGTATGTGAGAAGCAGAGCTGAGGAGTTCCAGCAGGCGTTGAGGGAGGAATATGACAACGTGACAGGGCAGGACCTGAGAGATGTGGAGGAAGAAAGGGTGACGTTAAGAGATGCGTTGCTGATATATGCGAAAAATGTGTGTAGTGTGCGCCATGTGGGCGGGTGCAGAAGGAAAGCCCGCGAGTGATGGAACGAGGACGTCAAACAGGCGGTGGCGCAGAAATGAAGAGCGTTTGAGGAGTGGTTGCAGGCGAGGTCATCGATGGCCTGTGATAAATATAAAGAAGCGAGTGGTACGGAGATCCAGAAGGAACGCGGATGCCAGGTGGGGCAGACGGTTGTGACAGAATTTTGAGGAGAACAAAAAGACGTTCTGGTATGAGGTGAAGATGGTGCGAAAGGGAGAGACCGATAAAAGGGAGGTTGTGGAAGATGAAAGCGGCCTGTGGTCGTTGGAGAAAGGTGACGTACGGAAAAAGGAGGGCCGAGTATTTGGATGAATTGTTGAACGTCGAGGATAACAGAGAGGATGACATTGTTTGCTGTGGGTGGTGGTGCTTGGACGCCAGTTTTGTGAGAGAGACTTGTGGCGGACAATACCAGGGAAGAGGTGCAGAGGGCGCTGGAGGTGATGAAGGTAGGAAAAGCCCCGGATTTTGAGGGCGTTGCGACTGAGTGCCTGAAAAAAAAGATGAGTTACGATTGTCGAATGGTTGGTGAGGCTACTAAACATTTGTTTCGTGATGGGTGTGGTACCGACCATGCTACATAAGGGTAAATGATATGAAAATGAGTGCTGCAACTCGAAAGGCGTCAGTTTGTTATGTGTGATCGTTAAGTTGTACGGGAGAGTGCTGATTAAATGGATTAGAGACAGCACGGATTGCGCAATTAGAGAGGAACAGTGTGACCTTAGGGGTGGTAGAGGCTGTGCAGATCAGATTTTTGCCGTGAGACCGGTATGTGAGAAGTGCCATGAGAAGGGAAAAGACGTGTTCTGGGCCTATATGGGTTTGGAGAAGGCATATGACAGGATTGACAGGGAAGCGCTGTGGAGGGTGTTGCGTTTGAATGGAGTGGGCGGAAATCTGTTGAAAGCGGTGCTAAGTTTCTATGTGGGCAGCCGAGCATGTGTCTGAGTTGGAAGATAGGTGAGTGATTGGTTCGCAGTAAAGTGGGTCTGAGACAAGGCTTCGTGATGTCTTCCTTGCAGTTCAATCTTTACATGAATGGAGTGGTCAGGGAGGTAAACGCGAGTGTGCTGGGTCGTAGCATGAAGCTGTTGGAAACGCATGGGTGGAGTTGGCAGTTTAGCCAGTTGCTGTTTGCGGATTATGCGGCGCTGGATTTGGATTAAGAGGAGAAGCTATGTAGGCTAGTTTGGTAGAGTAGGCTAGTTTGGTAGAGTGTGTGAGAGGAGGAAGCTGCGAGTGAACGTAGGTAGAAGAAAAGTGAGGGGATGCTCGAGGACTGTCGTGCGAGCAGAATTAGTGTCCTCCTAAATGGAGAGTTGTTGGAGGAAGTACAGTGTTCTAAGTATCTGGTCTTCCTTGTGTAGATGACTAAACTTGTGGAAGCTGAAGTGAAGTCGCGAGTAAAGGAAGGGTGTAAAGTGATGGGTGCACTGAAGAGTGTAATGAGCTGTAGTACGTTGGGGCGGGAAGCAAAGAGAGTGTTGTATGAGGGTGTAAAGGTTCTAACTGTGTTCTACGAGGCTGACACTTGGGGGGGGGGAGGGTTAGAGCAGAAGAGAGAAGAAGTTGGAAGGTCTTCGAGATGAAATTTTTGAGGAGCATAGCTGGTGTGACGCTGAAAGACGGGATCAATAACGACGTGGTCCAAGCTAGGACGGGGATAGTGAAGAAGTTAGAGATCAAAGTGGATTCACGTGTTCTGAGATGGTTCGGGAACATGGTGAGGACGGATGAAGGGAGAAAGGTATGAATAGTGATGAAGGCACATCGCGAGGATAGACGAAGGGTGATTGGTATAAATGGTGATGAAAACGGCCGTAGGCCAAGGGGGAGACCGAGGTTTGGGTGGATGGATGGTGTGAAGCAGGCGTTCAGAAGGAGAGACTTGAATATGGAGGTAGCGAGAGAGCGTGCAATGAATAGGCGTGAGTGAAGAGTGATTGTGAATGGTTGATTTTTGACGCTGCCCTGATGTGCTTTCCAGCCCTTGGCATCACGTTGACGGGATGGTCTTGGGTGGGGGAGCCCGGCCATCATAACGCGACGGGGATAAACCAGTCACACTGTCGGGCCCTGCTGCTGACACGGATCCTCGGACCGCACTCGTGACCCAGAGTGTGCGTTGCGGGGTATTCCAGCGAGAACCTTCAGCGCAAAAGGGTTAGTATTGCGAATGTGAGCCTATAAAAGTGTGTGTCGGCTTAGTGTATGTATCTGTAATACTTGCCGACGTTGAGCAGTAGAGTGGAATATATTTTTGCTAAAGTTTACTGCAATCGTAGAAATTCTAACCTCATCGTATTGGTTATTGAAATTGTTTCTGTGCCGTAGAATGAAACGCCTTTACACCGGTCTGTGTTCTTCTAAACTCGGTGTCAATGCAACTTCTATTCTGCTTTGACCGACTGGGGCTGCCATACGATTGGAGAATGCAATACCGTTTGAACATGACCGGCTGTTCTTGATTGTGAAAACACGCAAGTACTAGTCGTTCGTTCATGATTAACAGATAAGTTTGTCCAGCAAGGGCGTCAAGTGATCCCTCATCGTAAAATTTCCAACATGAGTTCCTTTTGCCGTGAAATTCAAGCTCTGTCGGATATCGTAGAGCAACGTTTTCTTACCCTTCCTCATATGGCCGGACAGTACTTGAAATGTGGAATGAATCGGAACATATGCAAAGAAATACATGATTTATGTTACTGTACTTATTTTGACATTGTTACGGTGAGGGCTAGCATTGCGAGAGTCTGGGGAGAGCACTTACGGGATGTTTGTAACCGCTCCCACAGATGAAAATAGAGAGGGTGTTCGAAAAGTCATTAGCAATATTCCGGTTGTAAACAGTGCAGCCGAGGTTAGGGCCATCGTAAGGGGATTAAAAAGTAACAAGGCAGTTGGTAATGAAGATATTCCTAGAGGAGTGTATTAACGTGCCTCTCACATCGATTACGGTGTTAGCTCTTTTCCTATCTGGCTGCATACGAGTCAAGCACCTGCCAAGAGATGTAGTGCATTTAATTGTTACTCGCAGGTAACATGTAAAACGAAGGAACAATCTGACATAAATAATTATCTTTCCATCCTCAATTTCCAAAGTTCTGGAGAAGATCTTCTCTCAGGATTGCAAACGTACTCGTCCTCGGCGGACAGTCAGTTTGGTTTCAAGGAGGGCCATGGTACGGAAATGGCGATATTTGCTTTGAAACGAACAGGGGAATGCTACAGAAGAGAAACTATCCTGACTTTATGTGCATCTTTGATGCAAATACAGCATTCCATAGAATAAATCATTGTACTTTGTACATGAAATTAGTTAAGAAGGATTTCACATCGTAGAGCTGTTTGTGTTCTGCTACAGAGAGCAGGAATTTCTTGTGGGATGGGGTAGTTCAAAATCAGCTCCCTGTCATTGTATCAATGGAATTAAATAAGTAGGTCAATTGTCGCCATTGTTGTATAATGTTTGTAGCGATGATCTGAATTACCTTATAGGCAAGGAGAACGTAGGGTGTCAGGTTGTTATTGACTGTGTATATAATCTTAGCTATGCCGATGGTATGGTGTTAATAGCTCCAACTCCATCGGCATTGAAGTAATTTTGCTCGGCCCCACGATATTGTGTTTAACACCTCAAAAACTAGGTGTATGTTGGTCAGGCTAAAAGGTCCTTAGCGTTACTTCTCGACTGATGTTAAACAGGATGGTGTGACTCTTTATTTTGTGAACGAATTAAGTGTCTTGGTCACAGGTTTCTGCAGATTGGACCGATTACAAGGATGTTGCTAAGCAGACCAGGCGACAAAATGCCGTTGGTAACATGCTTAAACGAAAGTTCTCCTATGGGTCAAAGGAAGCAAAAACACAGCGTTTCAAATCGTATGGTTACCCAATTCACTGTAATGGCACTGTGTAGAGATTTGTCAATACAATATGAGGACGCTGACAGTGAGCTATAATGACACCTTTCGTCTACTGATGCAGGTCCTACGCTCGACGTCCGCAAACAGGGTATTTGCAGAGAACGCATCGGATCACATTAAAGTACTTCTTCGTAAAGCTGCACACACCCTCATGACCGGAGTAATGGCTTCTACCTACACAATCCTCACCACAATCTGTCCTCGCAATGCGCTTGCTGTGTCGTCAATGTTAGGACGTTGAAGAGCAATACTGTACACACTGGAAGGAAGATAATAGGTGTGTCCGTCAAGTACCGAAATATTATTTCTTGTGTGCTTCCTGAATTGACTCGTCTGCCTTACCGTGGCGGATTACCCATGTTATTATTTGAATAAGTTGCGTATCAAATGTACTTCTATGCCCTTGATGGCTTTTAATAACGTGGTTATTTTTATAATAGCCTCACTATAATGCAATTACGTTAATTATAATATTAAACATGTAATGCAGCAATGATTCTACAATCCAAAAAAAAAATCACATATTTATAAAAGATCATCAAAAAAGCATGCATTTGAGCTACAACTTTATTCCCAGCATTATGTCCTGCAGATCTGTTATCTTCCATGTTCGGTACCGTTAAAAGTAAAGAGATTTTATTAAAAAGATTTTGCGCTCTTTATCGCCGGTGTTGAATACCGAGTCAGTTTGACTGAGAACTAGTGTCCTCTACTTCACAGGACATGATTTCTCATGCAACAATACGCCGGCACACTCCCTAGTCAGAGCTTATGAACATATACAATTCTTCAATGTACAAGTACAGCATGTAAAAAAATCAAAACATAGGAGACTCTTTGTAAAGATATGTATTTATGTACTAAATGAGTTGTGCTCATAATTCATGGATAACAAAAACATATTTTGTGTCATGATTAGATTTGACGCGCCTCGAGAATGCTTGCAGACTCACGTATCAGTGATTGACTCCAGACAAATAATTTATCGCAAATGATATTATGTTTATTTTACTCAGCATTGCTCATGATGTTGGGGGTTTGAAATAGAAAATTGGTCTCATTATTTCCAGTCGGTTCAATGATGGATTGGAAAAGTCTGGCTCCGAGCCGACCATCACGTGACATGGTCGCGTCACTAGAAGAAATGTCCTGCATATTTGCATAAAGTTCATAATAACAGGTATCCAAATACAAGCGAGTTCATATACTACGTGGCTTCGTGGATATCCTGTATCATAACTTGCCAGCCACCTCGGGAAAATTATGGTTATGCCCCCGATATCGAGTTACTTAGCCAATTTACTTTATTAAAAGAGATACCCCACACATTGGCATAAATTACATCTTGACATGTATCCAAATACAAATGAGTTTAAATACTCTATGCCACGACAGCTGACAGACACCCAAAACTAAACCCAACCTAATGATTAAGGTTTGAAGATGTAGGTGGTTCTTCTTCGAAGCCTCACATGTAATAAGGCCCGGTATGTCTTCGCTAGAAAGTTCTACAGCAGCTTACACATTTAACGTTCACGAAGAAATTCTTTTATTCCGCTAAAACTTGTCGACGAGCGAGCATTAGAGTGTTAAATTGTTTTTGATGAAGTCTGATGCATAAATGAATATTCTAATCTCAGCGGGTAAATTACTGTAACCGTTTTTGAGCCGAAGACTGAAACGCCTTTGCACCGGTCTGTGTTCTTCTGAACTCGGGTCACTGTCACTTCTATTCTGCTTTGACCGACTGGGCTGCTCTATAATTTGAGAAACAATTCCGTTTGAACATGACAGCTTGTTCTTGATTGTAAAAACACGCATGGTTTCCGTAAGTGACAGTCGTTCGTTCATGTTTGACAGACAAGTTTGTCTAGCAGGAGAGTCAGGCAATCCCTCTTTATAGAATTTCCATCGCCAGTTTTCTATGCCGGGAAATTCAGGCTGCTCTGAATGTCATAGAACAACATTTTCTTACACTTTCCTCACATGACTGGACAGAACTTGAAGTGTGAAAGAATCAGAACATCAATTTTTACCCCCGACGTTCACGCTATTACTGAGAGGGATTTGCGTACCCAAACAGTCGACAGTAAAATTGCCGGGCATTCTAATTACATTTGCTTTAGATCCCACGATGATGCACTGAGATTTATTTGCATTGACCCTTAACCCATTTGTAATATACCAGTTAGGAATGTGTCAACGCTGTTTCTGTCTGGCCCTTAACCCATTTGTAATATACCTGTTATGAATGTGTCAACGCTGCTTCTGCCTTGACCCTTAACCCATTTGTAAAATACCAGTTATGAATGTGTCAACGCTGCTTCTGTCTTGACCCTTAACCCATTCGTAATATACCAGTTATGAATGTGTCAACATTGCTTCCGTCTTTTCCCTCGACTTATCTAGTTTGTTATTTCTGCGTTGTTAAGAGGACTTCCACAACTGAGTTAATTTACATCAGAAAGAAAAAAACAGGTCCGAGAAACCATACATGTGGAACTCTACATTTTTGTAGGTCTTGGGGAAGATATAATATCTCCGTTTATCATTACAGATTTGACATGGCCACTGAGGTAGTTTTCAAACCAGTGGGTTTGAATGTTCAGGTGCTGAAGATTTTTTCCTTAAAGGAGAGCTATAGTTTAGAACATCCACCACTTCGTTGTGTCAGGATAGTGTTAGTGTCTTCTAATACTTTAGGACTTTTTAAAAAGCGTCATGTATTAAAAAATAAGTAAAAATATCCTCGGAAACATCCTGTTTATGACCCTTATGTCTTGAGTCAGGCCCATAAAAATATCACCACTTGCACGAGCAGCTGGTCTGAATGTCGACAACCAATTCAGCTGGAACATGTAGTAAGTCGGCAATGGAATTTTTTCTTCGACAAACAATTTTTTTTTCGCTTCTAATGACTGCCACGTTATTATATCCAGATTCGATAGATACAAATTTAAAACAGAATTTCGATAGCTCGATATTCCGTCACTTTTCACAAGGTGTTGTGGTGTTGAGTGTCAAATGCTTTGAGAGCGGACCAACAGGACGATAATGATAGAAATGTTTGGTCAAATGCTATGCAGGCGACGCACAACTCCTGTATTCATATTGAGTTGTTAATGAGGTTTTCACCAGGCGGGGTATTTACGCTGGAACTATTTAGCCCAGAAAGTGTTTACGACGAAAACAATTCTACGGATTCATTTTAGCTGGAAACTGTTTTCGATCGAAAGTGTCTACGCAGGAAAGATTTTCAATTGAAAACCTGTAGCCTGGAAAGAAGGTTGAACATGTTGTTCAGTGGCATGAAACATTTTTGCTCAGAAAAGGAATTGGGGTGAAAGTGTTTAGGACGGAAAGTTGATAGCATGGAATTGTTCAGGATAGAAACTATTCACAACGGATTTTTTTTTCGCTGGAAGTGCTTACGATCGAATCGTCTGTTGTGGGCAACTCGATTCAGTCGAATGTATTCCATCCGGAAAATGTTTTGGGCGGAATCTGTTTAGAACGGAAAGTATTTACGATGGAATTTATTTTATTTGGGTAAATGGACGATGGATATAAACACTATACTAATTTCTTTCAAGGTTAGGTTAGGTTAGGTTAGGTTAGGTTAGGTTACAGCTAAAAATATACCATCCAACGACAACTTCCAGGGAAAATAAATTCCATCGTAGATTTTTCCGTCCTAAAAACTTTCCGTTCAAACCCATTTCTGGGCCAAACTATTCGATCCTATACATAACCGTGTCAGATGATTTGAGGTAGTTTCCAGCTAGAAAACTTTCCATCGTAATATTTTCGAGGCAAAATAATTCCAGCGTAAACACTTTCTGTCCTATGAAATTCCGTGTTTAACACAATGCGTCCCAGCGGGTTGAAAATCGATCTTAAACGTTTTCCGTCGTATCAACATTACATCCTATATTTTTCCAGGGTAAGATATTCGCTGGTAATAGCTTTCCAGCCTAAACACATTCCGTTCAAAACTTTCCAACCTAAACACTTCCGAGGCTGAATATTTCCTTCGTAAACATGCCACCCGTTTTTACCCTCGAAGAAGTACAGGAGTTGCGGAGTAATATCATTTTACAAGATTTTGGAGGTTCCTGGGAAGAAACTTATGAGTCAATTATTTGAGTAATAATTCCCACCCTCTTGTGCATGGAACCTCTAATGAGGGCAGGTTTCAAATCTTAAGGGAAGGCGTTTATTGCTGTGGATGTTTGTTGAGTTGTTGGAGGTACCACGGAATCATTTCTAACCCGCATTTTAGGCAAAGCAGCGTTTAGCAATTGAGACTTTCAATTGATCAGCCAATTTCTTGTTATTTGTGGAGATCAATTATGCAACTTTAAGCGGTATCTGTAGACTCATGAGGTTGTTCATCTCGTGATCGGATTCAGAAGTTATCCTGAATCCAAAAGCTTGTACAATACAGTTATGAAATATAGTGGATTGAGTATTTACATCGTCCGCATTACGAACATCGTTGGCAAGTTCTGTGATTCTATTTTCAATGAACCTTTTGTGTCACCTTCCATGGTTTAGAATGTCAGAACGATCGGTTTCCGTTCATCCTTCCGCACTGTGATCACGCAGCTTGTTTCTTCGTGGTCCACCACTGAAGTATGGACACTCCTTCCATCTTTGCGCACTGTGATCACGCAGCTTGTTTCTTCGTGGTCCACCACTGGAGGATGGACACTCCTTCCATCTTTGCGCACTGTGATCACGCAGTTTGTTTCTTTGTGGTCCACCACTGGAGGATGGACACTCCTTCCATCTTTGCGCACTGTGATCACGCAGTTTGTTTCTTCGTGGTCCACCACTGGAGGATGGACACTCCTTCCATCTTTGCGCACTGTGATCACGCAGTTTGTTTCTTCGTGGTCCACCACTGGAGGATGGACACTTGGACTTGAAACAGATGATCGGGTGATCGTAATAATTCAATCCATCAGTGAGCACTAACCGTCCTTTGTGATTTTGGTTGGTGCCATATGAGTTGAGGAAATTTTACTCTTCTAATTATAGTATAATATGTTAGGTTTCAATTCATCATCCTTGAGATATCCTAGTTGATTATCCTCAGCCCGGCCAACTAATGGAATGTCGACGTGGTTTCTGTCCCAACAATGAAGGGATACCGTAGCTGATGTTTCGTTGGTAGCCGCATTAAGAACGTAGATTATAAAACGGAGATCCAGCGCGTGTGGTAGCGTTGCTCCATTTCCAGGCGGTAAGCAAGTAAAAACATACAGTTCATCTGCAATGAAAAAACAAGATTAAATTACTTAACTTATATGGACATTAATGTGTCTATTTCAATTGCCTTATATTTCCTTACTCGTCATAGCAGCCAGCGAATATTAGGGATTACATGAAAAATGATAGATTTGAGACACTGAAAGAGAGGTAGCTATGACTTCTGCATTCCTTTTCTGTCACCCTGAGTTGGTTCACTCAGAGACTGATGTTTTGGTTAGGATATTTGTTTACTATGACAAAATCATATCCGTTTTCAAATAATATGAAGCATTTCTGTGGCGTAGTACCACACAAAAAGAGATGCACCAAAAGAGCGTGTTACAAAGACAGGGATGATCATGTTATAATGACAGCCCAATGGGGTTTAATAATCATGTTATAATGACAGCCAAATATGGTTTAATAATCATGTAATAATGACAGCCCAAAATGGTTTGATAATCATGTTATAATGACTGCCCAATTTGGTTTAGTAATTATGTCATAATGACAGCCCAATTTGATTTACTAATCATGTTATAATGACAGCCCTATATGGTTTTATAATCATGTTGTAATGACTGCCCAATAGGGTTTGATAATCATGTTATAATGACTGCCTAATATGGTTTAATAATCATGTTATAATGACAGCCCAGTATGGCTTAATAATCATGTTATAATGACAGCCCAATATGGTTGAATATTCATGTTATGATGACCGCCCAATATGGTTTAATAAACATGTTAAAATGACTGCCCAATATTGTTTAATAATCATGTTATAATGACTGCTCAATATGGTTTAATAATCATGTTTTAATGACTGCCCAATATAGTTTATTAATCATGTTATAATGACTGCCCAATATGTTTTTATGTTTTATAATCATGTTATATTGGCAGCCCAATATGGTTTAATAATCATGTTATAATGAATGCCCGATATGTTTTGATATTCTTGTTATAAAGACAGCCCAATATGGTTTAATGATCATGTTGTGATGACTGCCCAATATGGCTTAATAATCATGTTGTAATGACTGCCCAATATGGTTTAATAATCATGTTATAAAGTCAGCCCAATATAGTTTAATAATCATGTTTTTATGACTGTCCAATATGGATTAATAATCATGTTATAATGACAGCCCAATATGGTTTAATAATCGTGTTATAATGACGTCCCAATATGGTTTAATAATCATGTTATAATGACTACCCAATATGGTTTAATAATCATGTTATAATGACAGCCCAATATAGTTTAATAATCATGTTATAATGACTGTCCAATATGGTTTAATAATCATGTTATAATGACTGCCCAATAGGGTTTAATAATCATGTTATAAATACTGCCCAGAATGGTTTAATTATCATGTTTTAATGACTGCCCAATATGGTTTAATAATCATGTTATAATGACAGCCCAATATGGATTAATAATCATGTTATAATGACAGCCCATTATGGTTTAATAATCATGTTATAATGAAGTCCCAATATGGTTTAATAATCATGTTATAAATACTGCCCAATATGGTTTAATAATCATGTTGTAATGACTGCCCAATATGGTTTAATAATCATGTTATAATGACAGCCCAATATGGATTAATAATCATGTTATAATGACAGCCCAATATGGTTTAATAATCATGTTATAATGACGTCCCAATATTGTTTAATAATCATGTTATAATGACTACCCAATATGGTTCAATAATTATGTAATAATGACAGCCCAATATAGTTTATTAATCATGTTATAATGATTGTCCAATATGGATTAATAATCATGTTATAATGACAGCCCAATATGGTTTAATAATCGTGTTATAATGACGTCCCAATATGGTTTAATAATCATGTTATAATGACTACCCAATATGGTTTAATAATCATGTTATAATGACAGCCCAATATAGTTTAATAATCATGTTATAATGACTGTCCAATATGGTTTAATAATCATGTTATAATGACTGCCCAATAGGGTTTAATAATCATGTTATAAATACTGCCCAATATGGTTTAATAATCATGTTGTAATGACTGCCCAATAGGGTTTAATAATCATGTTATAACGACAGCACAATTTGGTTTAATAATCATGTTATAATGACAGCTCAATATGGATTAATAATCAGTTTATAATGACAGCTCAAATGGTTTGATAATCATGTTATAGTAGCAGCCCAATATGGTTTACTAATTATGTTATAATGACAGTCCAATATGGTTTAATAATCATGTTATAATGACAGTCCAATATGGTTTAATAATCATGTTATAACGACAGCACAATTTGGTTTAATAATCATGTTATAATTACAGCTCAATATGGATTAATAATCAGTTTAGAATGACTGCCCAATATGGTTTAATAATCACGTTATAGTGGCAGCCCAATATGGTTTAATAATCATGTTATAATGACAGCCAAATATGGTTTAATAATCATGTTATAATGACTGCCCAATATGGTTTTATGTCAAGTTCCTTCAGATCTCATTCTACTCTCGAGAGGCCTTTTCCAACTCTTGAGATGTCCTTGCCTACTACTGAGAGGTCCTTTCCTACTCTAGGCAAGTCTTTTGATTTTCTTGGAAGACCCTTTCCGTTCATTAGGAAACCATTTACTTTTTCTTGGGAGGTTGTCTCGTACTCATGGAAGGCCATTTCCTGTTCCCAGGAATGCTCTTCCGTACTTGAGATTAGATTAGATTGAGGATTCCCTCTCCTTTCGAGCTCTGGCTCGAGTCTTTGTGCGAAGTTCATCAGATATTGTTATTTGAGGAGGAGCACCAGACGATTTAATCCACCATACAAGTTGCATGATGCATCAGTTTATTTTCGACGACGCCCGGTGTTTGTAATTTATAACTACA
>SDVV010006189.1:0-18630 GCA_016164225.1 Gammarus roeselii
AACAACACCCTCATACAGCCCTCTCTTTGCTTCCAACCCCAACGTCCTACAGCTCATTACACTCTTTAGTGCACCCAACACTTTACATCCCTCCTTCACTCGCGCCTTCACTTCAGTTTCCACTAGCTCAGTTATCTCCACATGGGAGCCCAGATACTTAAAACACTGAACTTCCTCCATGAGCTCTCCATTTAGGGTGACACTAATTTTGCTCACATCGACATTCCTCGAGCATCATGATCAGGGCATGCCAATATTCATAGCAGCGAGGAGGCCCTGGACGTTTAGGCGATGGCTTGATCACATACGGAAAGCAAGGATGGGTGTTTGCCTAGGAAGGCAAATGGGACGCGAGTTGACGATAGTGGAAGACCAAGTAGGACGGGGGTTGGATTTGCTTATGGTGTTATGAATTGGTTTTTGATCGACATTGACAGAGCTCAGCATCGGTGACTGAAGATAAAGTCATCGCAAGTCTAACCCTACAACAAATTTGCAGAATTTCTATGAATTAGAAACTCAGGATTAGGGGTGGTGAAGAGCATACATTGGACGATAGCAAAAGCAAATACCTTAAAAGCTACAGATTCACATAAATGTTTCATTACAATTTCAACTCAAGTTGGCAAATTCGAAACTAGAATTCGTTAGGATGCTTTTCCAAGGTACACTACCATAACAAAAATCCAGATTAAATTAAACTCATTGACTGGACAGAAGTGTTTGTTTCTTCATTATAAATTTACAAAATTACTATAGGGATGCGAGGAGCAAGAGAACGTATTACGAGGAATAAGAGCACATGGCTCCGAATTTCCTATACCGTTTCTTTCTAAAAAAGTTACTGTGGATTAGAGATACTTATATTATTTTGTTCTTTTGGTAAGTTATTCAATGCATTGCTATTGATACGTTTTATATTCTTTGATGTAGGAAAATGTATCCCATAGTGAGCTAACTATGAATGGCGACGAAGGTGTTACCCCTCTCAAGAGTCCGGCAGGATCAGACAAGCCTGGTCCGACTGGTACACGCGTCTCTCCTCTCCATAACAAACCAACACGGCCGCAACTTAGTTCTGCAGATACTTCTACTCGAGGAACATCTCCAAGTATTTCAAGCATGACTGATACATCAAGGATTGAAGCAGATCAGGTGAAGCAAATACTATGTCAAGTTGGCTGGTCTCGGGTGACAATACTGTCTATATACCTGACTGTAGTTGTGAGGGCGTCTGTTGACACTATAATTATGCAATTATTACCTTCTCAAACTTGGTGAAAAATCATTCACCAGTCTTACGAGTTCATGCCCATGTGTAAAATGTATGGCAACTGCATATTTTTGGGCTCGTGTGCTATATTAAAATAGGTACCGAGATGTGCCTTGAATTTGTTGTCCGTAGACGTGTGCTTTTATATGTGTGGTAGCTCTGTTGACGCATATGTCTAATACTAACGTGATATTTCTATTTGCCACACCGTTCAAAAAGATCCGAACATTTTAAATACAAAGTTCAAAACCACATTGGAAACTAAATTCAATTCAAATATAAGGATTAGATGAATATTGGAAAACATGCGTTCAAATTAATTGTTGGAGAGATGAGTAATGAGTGTGGAGGTAATTCTCGATGCTGCTTTGGCATCTCGAAATCTTTAATTCATTTTAGGGAATCTTTTACAGCTAGTAAACTGTCTTCGGACCACTCGTTTCAGACCTTCCAAAACATTTTTAATTCGATTCTGGTTCAGTTGCGGTGTGTATTCGTCGTCCAAAAATTTCTTCTCCGTCAAGGTCTGGTGGTAGGAAGCAGCTTTATCCGGTGAAAATAAACAGAACATGTTTTCATAGCAATTCGCGGTATGCTTGTCTATTGACAATCGTCCATAATCGCGCCTATGTCTTCTGCCGACATCATCGCTCGGAA
Organism: Gammarus roeselii; assembly: GCA_016164225.1. Taxonomy (NCBI): domain Eukaryota; kingdom Metazoa; phylum Arthropoda; class Malacostraca; order Amphipoda; family Gammaridae; genus Gammarus; species Gammarus roeselii. The sequence continues at coordinate 1,931 of SDVV010006189.1, forward strand.
CAAACTATGACACTTCCTTGGTCATACTTTTCTCCCTTCTTGGGGTAATTGAGTGAATATTCTGCTTGATCTTCGACAAATTCACCTCCTACAATACGAGCGCTGCAAAATCAGCTGGAATAGGCAATTGAAGTGCGCTGCAAAATCAGCTGGAATAGGCAATTGAATAGGCAATTCACCGTGCTTAGCGGTGAATGCAACCCGAGCTTTATTGTAATCCTGGCGGATCATAGCTGGACCGCAGTTTCTGACCTGGAGCTCCACAGCTCCAGTCCCGCATCCATGCTCACAGAGGACCAGGAACAATTCGTCTCGCAGACTAACAATACTGTACCACGCAAAGCTCGGTCACTGCATGCAAAATAGAGAGAAGAAGAGGCATGCACTTGGAATGAGCCAGTGAACGAGGAAGCGTGTCGTAAAAGGCGACTAAAATTGTCGGGGCGAAGGGGCTAGGAATCCCTGGCAAGACGAGCAGCGGCGGGGGTGAGAGGCTCACGCCTCTCCAAACCCTATTGTTAGGGTCGCTGAATGTGCGTGGCTGTAGTACAAATGGGATAAAGAGGAGAGAAATTGTGAGATGTTTGTGAGGAGGAAGTTTGATGTGTAAGCGCTGAGTGAGACGAAATTGAAAGGTAAGGGCTAATGTGAGTTTGGTGGGGTAAGTGGAAGAAAGTCTGGTGTGGAGAAAGTTTGGGCACAAGAAGGTGTGGTCTGGATATTGAGTGATCGGTTGGCTAGTAGCGCTACCGAATGGAAGGAGGTGTCTTCAAGATTGATGTGAGTGAAAGTTGAGCTAGGCTTGGAAAGATGGCCATTTGTGAGTGCTTACGGACCTGGCAGCGAGAGGAGTGAAGAGGAGAGGGAGCAATTCTGGACTGACTTGAGTGAGTGTATTGAGAGTTTTGGAGGTCATTTCAGTGTATTTGTACTGGGTGACCTTAATGCGAGAGTTGGAGATGTAGTGGTGGAGAATGTGATAGGAAGGTATGGCGTTCCCGGTAGAAATGACAGTAGAGAAAACCTGATAGTTCTGTGTATGGAGCAAGAGTTGGTGGTCGGGAACAGTTTGTTCAAGAAGCCAGATATTCACAAGTACACATGGGTAAGGATGACCCGTGGTGCAGTGGTAAAGAGCACTGATGAATTTTGTGCCTATATCGAGGAGAGAGGTGGGGAGGCTGTTGGATGTGCGGGTGTTGAGAGGGGAGGGTGGAGGAGTGTCTGACCATCTGCTGGTGGAAGGTAGATTAGGAGTGGAGCAGAAATGGAAGGGCAACAAACTAGTGGAAGGAGGAAGAAAGGTAGTGAAAGTGAGTGGACTGAATGTTGAGGCGTTGAGGAAAGTAAGAATATGACACCGTGTGAGGACAGGACCTAAGAGACGTGGAGGAAAAATGGGAGAAGTCAAGAAATGCGTTGTTGAGATGTGCGAAGAAGGTTTGTGGTGCGCGCCGTGTGGGTGGGTACAGAGGAAAGGTTGCGAGTTGTGGAACGAGGAGGTCAAACTGGCGGTAGCATGGAAAAGAGGAGCGTTTAAGGAGTGGCTACAGGTGGAGTCGGTGGTGGCTTATGAAAACTACAAAGAGAGGAGAAACGAGGTGAAGTGGGTGGTGAGGAGAGCCATGAAGGGACGCTGATGCCAGGTGGTGCAGACGGTTGTGCCAGAATATTGAGGAGAACAAAAAGATGTTCTGGAAAAAGGTGAAAAGGGTGAGAAAGGGAGAGACCGGAAAGGAGGAAGTGGTGGATGATGAAAACGGCAGTTGTTGTTGGAAAGTGTTGATGTACGGAAGAGGTGGGCCGAGTATTTTGATGAGTTGTTGAATGTCGAGGATGACAGAGAGGCTGACATTGTTGTTGTGGGTGGTGGTGCTCGGACGCCAGTTTTGGGAGAAAGACTTGTGGCGGACATTACCAGGGAAGAGGTGCAGGAGGCGGTTGAGGTGTTGAAAGCAGGGGAAGCCCCTGGTTTGGATGGCGTTGCGACCGAGTGCCTGAATAAGGGTGGAGTAACGATTGTCGAACGGTTGGCGAGGTTACTGAACTTGTGTTTTGTGGCAGGCGTGGTACCGATTGAGGTGCGCCTTGCCTGCATTATTCCGCTATTTAAGGGCAAAGGAGATAGAAATGAATGCTCCGACTCGAGAGGTATCAGTCTGTTATGTGTGGCTGGTAAGTTGTACGGGAGAGTGCTGATCAAAAGGATTAGAGACTGTACGGGCTGCGTAATTGGAGAAGGACAGTGTGGCTTTAGGAGTGATAGAGGGTGTGCCGATCAGATTTTTGTTGCAGTGAGACATGTCTATGAGAAGTACCTTGCAAAAGGAAAGGATGTGTTCTAGTCCTTCATGGATCTGGAGAAGGCATACGACAGGGTTGACAAGGAAGCGCTGTGGAGGGTGTTGCGTTTGTATGGAGTGGGCGGATATCTGTTGAAGGCGGCGCAGAGCATGTGTCAGAGTGGGAAGCGAGGTGAGTGACTGATGTCTCCCTGGCTGTTCAACCTCTCTATGGATGGAGGGGTCAGGGAGGTGAATGCGAGTGTGCTGGGCCGTGGCTTGGAACAGTTGGAAGCGAATCAGCGGAGTTGGCAGTTGAGGCAGTTGCTATTTGCGGATCATACGGTCATGGTTGCGGAATCAGAGGAGAAGCTGTGTAGGCTAGTGTCTGAGTTTGGTAAAATGTGTGAGAGGAGGAAGCTTCGAGTAAACGTGGCCATTATGATTTGGCGGGAGTAAACCAGTGAAAACTGTCGGGCCCTGCTGTTGACAACGGATCCTCGACCGCGCTCGTGACCCCGAGTGTGTGTTGCGGATTTACCGGCCGGACACTTAAGCGCAAAAGAGCTAAGTTGTGTGAGCGTATGAGGGTGTGAGGTGCGCCTTGCCGTCGGCCACCCCCCTTTCTGAGGGATGCGGCCTAATGTCTGTATCTGTAATAAAAAACGACAAATTATTGTTCCTTAAAAACTAAGAGGCAACCTCAGCTCACCAGCAACATAGATACAGACACTAGGCTGAATCCCCCAGCCGTGGGCAAGGCGCATCTCACACTCAAACTCACATAGCCTGCCTTTTGGGTTATTGGCCCCGATCGGGAGACCCTGCAACACACTCTGAGTCAGGAGTGCGGTCCGAAGTCAGGGTCAGCAACAGAGCTCGACAGTGAAACTGTTTTACTCATGCCGAGTCATAATGACCGACCCCGTTCGCCCACGGCTATCCTGTTTCTCAAGGCGAGACTAAAGGAGGGAATGCACATTAAGGCAACGTCAAAACTCATTCATTCACCCATCCACTCTCGCCTATTCATTGCACACTCTCTTGCTACCTCCACACTTGTGAGCGCCTGCTTTACGCTATGTATCCGCCCAAACTTCGGTCTACCTCTAGACCTACGTTTATTTACCTCAAACTTGATCAACCTTTTCACCAATCTCCCATCATCCATCCTCCTCATATGCCAAATCATCACAGACCACGCAAATCTACTCAGTCCCCTATCTTCACCATCCCCGTTCTAATTCGAACAACTTCGTTATTGATCCTGTTGCTCAGCATCACTCCACATATGCACCTCAAACATTTCATCTCGAACACAGTCAACCTTCTTCTCTCAAGTCTCATCTCTGTACAGCACAGTTGGAACAACTGCTCTCATACAATCCTCTCTTTGCTTTTATCCCCAATGTCATTCAGTTCATTACACTCTTCAGTGCACCCTCCCTACACTCGCGACTTCAACTCAGTTTCCACTAGTTTCGTCTTCTCCACATGTGAGCCCAGGTGAACACTGAACTTCCTCCAATAACTCTCCTTGTAGAAGGACTCTAATTCTGCTCGCATCCACAATCCTCGAACATCTCACTACTTGAATTTTATCCATCTCGGCTCGAAGCTTCCCCCTCACACACACACTGCCAAACTCCGACACTAGCCTACAGTTTCTCCTCCGAATCCGCCACCAGTGCCATATCATATGCAAACAGCAACTGACTCAACTGCCAACTCCACCCATTTGCTTCCAACAGCTCCTACGACACGACCCCTTTCCCTTTCGCTCACCTCACTGACCACTCCTTGTCTGTTCCACTTTCACTGTGAACAAAGCACTCGCCTCGTTCCCCACTCAGGCAAATGCTCTGTTGCCCTCATAGAAACTCTGAATCGCTCCCAACAGATTTCCACCCTCTCCGTACAAACGCAACATCTTCTCCAGCTTTTCCCTGTCAACCCTGTCGTAGGCATTTTCCGGATCCAGGAAGGCACACAACACATCCATTCCCTTTGCAAGCTACTTCTCACAGTCTTGTCTAACTGTAAAAATCGAATCGGCACACACTCTACCACTTCTTTTTCTCGCTAATTGCACCATCCGTACAGTCTTTAATCATTCTGATCAGCACTCTCTATAACTTGCCCACAACACATAACAAACTGATGCCTCTCAAGTTGCAGCATTCATTTATATCTCCTTTGCCATTATACAGCGGAACCATGCAAGCACTGCGACACTCAACTGGCGCCACGCACGACACTAAACACAGGTTCAGTAGCCTCAACAGCCATTCGACTATCGTTACTCCTCCCCTCTTCAGGCACTCGATCGCTAGGCTGTCCAAACCAGGGGCTCCCTGATTATTATACCTCAACCGCCTCTCGCATTTTCTCCTTCGTAATAATGTCCGCCCTCAAAAACTTTGGCACTCTAACCTTATCATGTACGCTACAAGTCTCTCTAATAACTCCGGCATCCGTGCACTACCATCCACAGCAACAATGTCAGCCTCTCTGGCATCCTCAAAATTCCACAATTCATCAAACTACTCGGCCAACCGCTTCCGTATATCACCACTTCCCATAAACATCGGTCGTTCTTATCTTTCACCACCTCATTCTTTCAGGTCACTCCTTTCTCACACTCTTCACCTCATCCCAGAACATCTTTTTGTTCTCAAAATTCTGGCACAACCGTCTGAGCCACCTGGCGTCGGCGTCTCTCATGGCTCTCTTCATCATCCGCTTCACCTATTTTCTCTTTTTTGCTGTCATAGGCCACCGCCGACATCGCTTGCTACCACTTCTCAAAAGCTCTCCTCTTTAGTGCCACTGCAAGTTTGACCTCCTTGTCCCACCACTCGTAGCCTTTCATTTTGCACCCACCCACACTGTGTACACCCCACACATTTTTTGCACATCTCAACAACGCATCTCTGAACGTCTCCCATTCTTCCTCAACATTTCTGAAGTACTTCTTTCTCACGCTGTAATATTCCTCCCTCAACTTCTGCTGGAACTCTTAGGCTCTGCTTTTCAAGAACGTTTCTCTCACTTTCACTATCTCTTTCCTCCCCGTACTCTTTAGTTTTTCTTATACCTCTGATCAACTTTTAATCTTCCTTCCACCAGCAGATGGTAAAACACTGCACCGCCTTCTTCTCTCAACACACGCACATCCAACAGCCTCCCCAACTCTCTCCTTGAAATCAGCATAAAATCAATTGGCGCTCTCTCCCTCCCTGCAACATCGGCCTCCCTTACCCATGTGTATTTGTAGATATTCTCTCCACTGTCATTACTACGGAGAACGCCATACCTCACTACCACATTCTCCATCACTTCATCTCCCACTCCCGCATTTAGGTCATCCAAAACAACCACGCTGTTCTGTTCTCCAAAACTCACTACACTCACTCAGGTCAGTCCAAAATTGCTCCCTTCTTCACTCCACACGCTACTAGGTTCGTTGGCAGTCACAAACGCCCATCTTTCTATACCTAACTTAATTTTCACCCACATCAACCTTGAGGACGCCTCTTCCCACTCGGTAACGCTCCTAGCCAACCAATCGCTCAATATCAACACCACACATTCTTGTGCCCAACGTTCCTCCACTCCAGACTTTCTTCCACTTACTACGCCAAACTCACATTCGCCCGCACCTTTCAACTTCGTCTCACTCAACGTCAGTGCATCAAAATTCTGCCAGTACATCAAACATCTCACCATCTCTCTCCTCTTATCTTCATTCGGCTTCTCTTTCCTCCGCTCGTCTTGCCGTCTTTGAGGGAGAGTTTACGAGAAAAGGATCTCTAGCCTCCTCGCTCCGCCCATTTTAGTCACCTTCTACAACACAGAGGGGTTACGATAGCATGATTCTAACTCTCCCGCCACAGGTCTCCCCTCTTAGCCGCCTCTTACGACACGCTGAGGTTACGGTGGCTGGTGCAAGCAAATCTGCTCCCTCAACGAATCAACTCATAGTGATGTATTTACTCTCATAATAACTAGAAGGTAAACAGGAAAGCGTCTGCGGTCGTAAGACTCGAACATAGTAACGCTATCCACAAGATTACCAACCTAGACAAACACAAAGTAGCTGTTGAATTATATCCGTTCTTCAACGCTACCAAACAAATTATTTGCACGTCTTGCTACGCCCCCGTAACTGACCTGAGTGCTTATGCAGCTGGTTTGGCAAACGATTATGGAGTCACCGAAGTTTCTCTACCAAAATGGATCAAATCACGACCTTTTCATTCCACTACATACCAAATCACATGAATTCGTAGTAATTCTGGGAGAATAAGGAAAAACAAAAAACCCAACCCAGTTGCGTTGTTGCCTGTAATGTACAAGAAATGCCTCGAATACGGCCACGTCATCAAACACTGCAAGCCAGACACACAACAACGTTGTGAAAAGGTGCTGGCGAGCACGATAAAATAGATGCAAAGCCCTCCACTCTATGTGCTACCACTGCTAATGTCTCCATGAGGCAGGCTCCGGTGGAAATTAGGTCCAAATCAAATCGATCAGACAGGCGACCGCGATTGCCAAAGCACATGGATCAAAAATCAATTACTGCCGTGCAAAACGATCGTAAAATCGTACGGAAACAAGCTCTTTAAATCTGGCACGATGAAACCCCAACTCACATTGACGAAGCCAAAGCACAAAAATCTACAATGAAGCTCAACCCCTCAGACGATACCCATACTTTTTCAACACAACCTTACAATTAGACTTCAACACCTATCCCTAGCAGTATCACTATTGCACCCATCACAACGACCGCTCCCGTAGTAGAAGCGAGTGGCCTTAGAAATGAGCCTACCGGTGCTCAGGAGGATGCCGCGATGGACGCTGCCCCCTAGTCGAAAATTGCAGCAAGGTCCACTGATGCACAAACAAAAAGACGTCGATACCTCCAATCACCTTCTCGGGGTACTCTATGCCCACCCTCCTCGAAGCAAAAAGACTCGAAACAGCCCACGAGCGACAGCTCAGGACGTAGATCGACTTCTATCTGCCTCAGCCCAAAATGAGGGATCCAACCCTCAATTCTCATAGCCGACATCTAAAGATCTCACCAGCGAAAACGATCATCGCATGCGTGAGGACGTATTGAAAATCTTCAAGAAAGAACCTATACCCGACACTGCTAAACAACCATGTTCCTCAGCTAACCCAGATATCCCACTTGTCGCTACTCAGCAAACCATACAGTTTAAAAAGCCTTCCATGGAAGAAAGCGCGCGAAATGAAGAGCGAACACTCTCCTCCTCCTCATCTTCTATTAGCATATACAGCCGCGAACGCAGTAATGCTAGAGAACCACGCTCTACAGAAAGCGGATGCATCCGCGAACGCTCTCGATCTAGGACCCCTGGGCAAACCCAAAATCATGATTACCACGAAAGTTCTTACCAACCACGCGACCACACCAGACCATCTTGATCTGAACGGGAACCACGTTCAAGATGAACTACAAAGCAATACTACTAAATTGGTACCTAGGAACAAGCAAGACTAATTACTGTTCCTAAGATTCATACATAATCCATTGGTGAAAGGTCTCCAAGAGGTTAAACTCCGAAAGACTCACCTGCACAATCCCTCATGATGTCATACGTCGCCGCGGTGGCCACAACCCTGTGTCTGCCCACGGCGGAGTGGCACTTATTATCCACCTCACGACCCCCTTGCCCTGAGAACAGAACTCCAACTTATCGCTCTGAATATATGCCTTTTAAGACCTTTAACCTTGATGTCTATCTTTTCCTAATCCTAATCTATCTACTCGTCACGTAGCTACGATCTCTGAAGCATTGATGTCCGAACTGCTGAACCAGTTGCCCGCTCCCGTACTCCTCCTTGCAGACTTGAACAGCTACCACGAAATGTGGAGTTGCGCAAGAACAGACCCAAGGGGAGTAACAATAGCCAACGTATTAACTTTCACTACCTAGTTCTACTCGATGACGAACAAGCCACCCGAATCACCATCGAAAGCGAAACTGCCATCGACCTATCCATATGCTCCTCCACACTGGCTCCTCAACTCGTCTGCGGAATCCCGCCTTCAATACACGACAGTGACCATAACCCAGTTATCATGTCTCTTCTCACCATCCAACAAAACAATCCCGCTGCACGAGAACTACGATCCAACTACCGTAAAGCCAACTGGGAGGAACACGTGGCTCGATATGGATGGCATCACCGACGACATTCATCCCCTCAATATTCATCCGTGTTGTGCTCGAAAGTGCAAGAAGCTAGAGACAGACGTAATTCGGATTTCAGAAAATGCTATCAGCGCAAGACGCATTACTACGCGTTGTGACCGCTATCCAAGGTGCTTCGGACCGCACGCAACACACTGTTGGCGTTTTATTTGACCTTGAGAAGGCATACGATACAACCTGGCGCTATGGCATCCTCCGAGAGATCCATCAGACGGGACTCCGGGGTCACTTGGCTTTCTTCATCCGAAACTTCCTCCGACGGAGAGTCTTCCGGACCAAAATTGACAATCACCTATCAAGCATACATACCCAAGATGAGGGGGTCCTCCAAGGTAGCGTCCTTTCGTGTACCCTATTCGCGATAGCTATTAATAGGATCACGGGGGTGATCCCTCCATCCGGGAGTGGGTCTCTGTAGGTTGACGACTTTATGAGATACGCATCGGCGCCAGTTGTGTCCCAATTCCAACGTCAACTGCTGAGTGCAATTGCTCAGGTGGTTGCTTGGACAGAATCTCGAGGCTTTACGATATCTGAAGGCAAAACATGAGCCCTTCATATCCATTGATCCCGCACCTACCTGGAACCAGACCTCAGACTCATGGAGAAATGATCCCTTTCCTACCAACAGTCAGCTTCCTCGGACTAATATTTGACCAAAAACTAACCTGGAAGTAACACTAGCAGCAGCTGAAAATAGACTGCGTACAGCGATTTATCATTCTTCGGATTGCATCGCACTTCACCTGGGGGGCAGACAGAACAACGTCGTTACACCTTTACGGCGCTGTCACACGGTCCAAATTGTACTATGGAAGCGTTGTCTACGGCTCTGCAAAACCAAACATTCACAAAACACTGGAACCAGTTCACAATGCCACCCTTCGCGTTTGTACTAGAGCTTTCCGCTCCTCCCCTATTGTCAGCCTTTGTTGTGAGACCGGTGAGCCTAGCCTTGCCTTGAGACGAAAACAAATCCTACTCCAGTTCTATTGCCATAATCTAACTCGCCCCACATCACCTATATGTACCACAATCCGACGGTTCCACCCCAATCTGGCGCCCTCCTCGAGCTTCTCACTGTGCATTGAGCATCTCGCTGTTGAGCTCGGGCTGCCACGTATCGTGTGTACCCCCTCCCGCGAGATGCTATTCCCATTTGGCGTATACCAGAAAATATGCTCTGCCCTCTCTATTTTTCTGGCCGAAAAAGCAGATGTTGCACCAGAAATTCTTCGAGCTATTTTTATAGCCTATACAGAGACGCATCACGCTGGTAGCTTGCATATCTTCACTGATGGATCGAAAGACGACGATGCTGTGGGTTGTGCATTGGTACTCCCCGGGCGCGTCATCGCTAGGAGACTCCCGTCATCAGCGTCAGTTTTCACTGCTGAACTCACGGTCATTGCCGACCCCCTCATGGAAGCCGATAATCTTCCAGATACCAATATCTAGATCTTAAGCGATTCGCTTAGCGCGCTTCAAACCTTCGAGACCTTCAACAATTGCCATCCTGTGGTGTCAGCAATCTTGCGCTGGCTTGTGCGACTGTCCTCTAACCAAAACCGTTCGTTTGTGCTGGGTTCTGGGCCACTGTGGAGTGGTGAGCAATGAGAAGACGGACGAAGCGGCGCGAAGAGCTGCAGCGGCACCTGACCCAGCAGAACAACGTCAACTCCCATATAAAGACTAACCCAGCGATTAAAAGCGCTGTGCGAAATTAAAGGAACATTGAATGGTCTGATTTTTCTATGATAGATAAATTGCACATAATCAAAGACACGCTACACCCTGGACCTCTTCTAGCAGCCGTTCTCGACGGATTGAGATAACTATGCCGATTGAGAATTGGACATAGTAGACTAACGCATAGAAACCTAATGGAAGCGTTGCCACCCCATACTGCATCGACTGTTTAGTCCCTCTTACAATTGCTCACGTCTGGGCAGGGTGCCCAACCTGGACGGAACTTCGACGCACATACTTCCCCTGGAGCCGGTTCCTGGACCTTCCTAATACACTCCGCCTAATGCTTACTGAGTTCCCTCATAAGCAATTCAGTGCGGAACCGCTCCTTAACTACTTTCAAGAAACCAACCTCATAGTTGAAATTTGATCTGTTGTAAATTGATCATACATAATCTTGCTTACCGATAGACTCCTCCTTCCCGGAGGACCACCGTCTTCCTTGCTCACTGTGAGTAGGACACATCTGTGACCTAAGCATACCATGAGTCGAAACAATCCCGCAGACGGCCAATGACGTGTCGATGACTTGATGCTGCACTCACTGCTGGTTTGACGTTTGGTGCCAGAAGGACATTGACTCCAGTGCACTAGAAAGCCTTGGCACTAATCTAATCTAGAGACAGGCGTAAAGTCTGTTCAAGGCCTTCTGACGCGCTCGGTCCCGTAGAAACCAAACAGCGTGGAGAAGGGCATCTGCCGTATTCCCCAAACCTAAATTGGTAAAGAATCGAAAAAGCTAGACCCAATTAGTAAACACTTTACCGAAACACCCCCCGCCTCTCCCAAGTGTTTGAAAAAACAGACGTATCCAGGAACGCCCCGAGCGACCTATCCACATTCTTTCAGACGGAGGCACCATTTTTTCTTTCTACCTGAAAATAGCAGATTAACTTGCACAGCCTTTCAGCCAGATATTTGCAATCAATAAATTACACACAGCTTCCTATTTGAGAAAACATGAAAGAAAGTGAACATGTTGACTTTACTTTCTCAAACAAAGAATTCTACATCAACTCTGTCTCTTTCAATGAACTACAGTATGCTATAGACCATACTCGTGCGACCTCCCCGGGCCGGACTGAGTGTACATCAATGTATTTAAACATCTTCTTGAAGGTGCTCTTGAGCATCTAATGGAAGTGTTCATAATGTATTCAAATTAATTTTTTCTGATCAATGACGGGAATCTATTATCATCCCGATACCCCAAGTCGAAAAATTTCATAGTGACCTACATAACTACCGCCCCATGGCCCTTACCAGCATCGTCTGTAAGATGATGTTGACTACAAGGAAATACATGCAGACCTCGACAACATCCAGTGTAGGTCTCGACGACGGCCACGACAGAAGACCACCTCATCCGACTAGACTCTGACACTCACAGGCTTTCCCAACTTTCCAGATTTTTCGACGTTGAAAAGATATAGGACACTGCCTGGGAATACGGCATCATAAAATATCATCGTTAAGGCCTGAGAGGACTCCTACCACGTTTCATCCATCAATTTATGTAAAGTCGTACCTTCTGGGCTAAGGTCGGTGACACTCTGTCGCTATCTTATCCGTAGGAAATGGGCGTCCCTTACCGAAGCGTCCTCAGGGTAACTTTTTTCTTCCCTAAAATTGACCAGCTGGCCGACCTTCTCTCCACTCGTTACTATTGACTACTTTCATCACTATGCGTGGACGACTTTCAAAATAACTACTTACACCTTAGTCTTTAAAAAAATCGACGTGAACTCCAGAAGACCATATCGGGAACTAGGCTTCCTGGAAAGGATTCCAGTTCTTGCCCTCTAAAACTAAAGGCATGGATTTTACTCTCGTTCCCGCCTACACATAAAACCTGCCCTATCGCAGCACAACACACCTCTAGTATAAAGATAAGCCAAAAAAATCGTGAGTCTTCTGTGGGACCCTAAACTCACTTAGCGACCTCACATTACAGCCCTGGTGACTCGCTGCAAAAGGTCAACGGCACTTATCCTCTCGGTAACATTCCCGAAATTCGGTACCGATGTGGACACCTACATGTCATTGTTGAAAACATAAATACTTTCACGCATTGACTATGATGGAGCTGTTGTTCACGGTTTAGCAGACAAAAATACTCGCGAGTTTCTCTCGATCATCGCAAACAACGCTATGCGCATCATAACCGGCGCGTTCCGTTCCACTCTCATAGAATCCCTGAACGTGCTAGCACTTCCGCTCCGGCCAGACAAACTCTCGCTACAATACTATTTCAAGACTATGAGCCTAATCAACAACTCAGCCATCAACGTCATCACCAACATCTCCGATGAACACCTCTTTGCTGTTTAGGAGAATGTTTGCCCACCATTCTCCGGAATTCGCTTTTGATAACGAGCAGATTGTCAACTGAAAACCCCCTATATAGCACAGATTTGTCCCTTATTTGTGCTGGGACCTTGAACTGACCCTTTGTTTTGCAATCAAAGGTCGTGTAACGTTATAAGTAGAGACGGTGAAGCCAGTCAAGAGGCAATCAAGAGTGAGCCCCCTGGCTCCTGGCATGAACCAGGGTTCGATGGGGGCTGCAAGGAAGAAGCAGTACTCGCCATTTACTGAACACAATTTCTTCAACAACGGCCCAAACCTTCCGGAACACCTGAAGATAACGTTTTACGCCAACGACAGACCGGATATTTGTTCATACACTCCGCGAAAAGAGCTGGGCTCCTTCACCGGCCGTCCAGTCCTTAGCTTCACCACCGGCTTGGGGTGGATGGATTATTATTCATTTTATAGATGATTAACACTTTATTTTAGTATTTCAATACTTCTTCTTTCTTGGGCGCTTTTGTTTATTTCTGCCCTTTTTTCATGGCGGTAAATTTTATGTTGTGTATTATTTTTCGAGGTGGGTTGTGACTATGTGACTCAGGGAAGGGGGGGTACTCGTCGGACCCGCGGGACTCGGAGGACCCGGGGTTTCGGACACCCGGGGACTTGGACTCTTCTAGGGCCCTGTGGGACACCCTTGAGACCCTTTGGGACCCTCTTGACAAAATGTGGAACCCCCTTCAGGCCCCTCTAAATCCTGGAACCTCTGCCCCCCCTCCCTGCGCTGTAAAACCCACACACAGAGGAATGTATAAATGTGCAGTGCTTGAGTAGAGAAATTAGTTATTACAGCCCAGAGCGAAGTTGACGCAGAGGGGAGAGCTGTGTCGAGGCTTCTCGAGGCGCGTCGAGATCAGTCGAAACATGTTGAGACGAGTCGAGTTGGTCCCGGCAAGTCGAGTTGGTCGCAGCAAATCGAGACTGACCGAAATGATGTGAGACAAGCCGAGATGAGGTGAGACGAGGGGACTCGGGGGACTTGGGCTTATCCTCCGAGTGCCGTCGGGCTCATTTGGGACCCAAGGGACCTCCCCCCCCCGCCCTATCCCCATTTACAATAAGTGTGATGATGATAATCTGAGCAGTTGTTAGCTAACCCATGATGAACCTGCCCTTTCTTTCCTCTTCACGTTTCACAATTCTGTCGTATAAGATAATGTTAGTATACTTGTGCGAGAGCTCCTGTTTGTGATTTTGTGAATAAGCTTTTTCTTCAGTCTGTGCTCGCTCGCGCGCGAGCGGACCATATGTAATTTCTGTGGTTGACCTTTGCATCGTAACTATAAACCTTGTGGCGCGTTGCGGTTGGAGTTGATCTGATCCATGAGGCCGTGGACCTTGTACCAATTTCGACGATAATACCTGTTCGCACTGGCGTGCGTACATATTACTCTGAGGTTCTGAGGGGGTGAAGGCGGGCATTCGTTCTGTCTAAGTCTTTATCGTTCCTGAAAAATAAATTTTAATGTAATAGAACTAGGCCGTGTAGCAGTAAACATATTATTACGCTGCTGTCGAAGCCTACTTTGTCCGTGTAGCCGTAAATCTTGTACCAGACTCGATGATGCTACCTGTACGCACTAGCGTGCGTGCAACTCTTGATGTTCTAAATGATTGGACGCGTGGAGTTTCATTCACTCTATCTTGCTTGAATAAATAAAATATACTGTGATGCGTTGCTGTCGGAGCAGACTCTGTCCATTCCACCGTAAATCTCGTACCAGTCTCGACGATGCTACCTGTACGCACTAGCGTGCGTACATATTACTACTGAAGTTCTAAATGACTGGAGGTGGGGATTCGTTTGGTCTGTCTTCATCTTACCCGAAAAATGAAAACAGATATAGATACAGACACTAGGCCGCATCCCCCAGAAAGGGGGGTGGCCGACGGCAAGGCGCTTCTCACACCCTCATACGCTCACACTCACACAACTTAGCCCTTTTGTGCTAAAGGGTTCGGCCGGTAGCCCCTCAACTTACACTCTGGGTCCCGAATGCACCGTGGAACCGTCGTCAGCAGCAGGGCTCGACAGTTTTCACTGGTTTACCCCCGCCGCGTCATAATGGCTGGGCCCCCCCCACCCACGACTCCCGACAGCGGGATGCCAAGGGCGGGAAAGCACATCAGAGCAGCGTCAAAATCAACCATTCTCCACTCTAGCCTGTTCATTGCACGCTCTCTCGCCACCTCCACATTCATGTCTCAGGCTGATTTTCTTGTCATTGCGATTTTGTATCCGCGGATTTGAGATTAATTTTTTTGTAAAACATGACCTACACTACTGTATTAATGTGTGTTATTCTCTCTGATACAGGTAGATGAATCCCACGGTGAGCCGACTATGAATGGCGAAGGAGGTGTTACCCCTCTCAAGCCTCCTGCAGGTTCAGACGAGCCTGGTCCGACTAGTACACGCGTCTCTCCTCTTCATAACAAACCAACACGGCCGCAACTCAGTTCTGCAAATACTTCTACTCGAGGAACCGCTCCAAGTATTTCAAACCAAAATGATACCTCAAGGATTGAAGCTGATCAGGTGAAGCAAATATTGTATTGTATATTATAGCACCAGGTAGCTATGTATAATTTCGAATTTGGTATTCTTCACAAGGTGGATTGATAGCTATGAAATATATACTCTAGTAAACATTGGCTCCACTTGATTGTATTCGTATTGGATGGATTTTTTTTTATTATGGGTTACTGTAGAGCCAATACTAGATAAGGTTATTAGATTAGAATACTATCCAGGGCATTTCAGCCCCGGAGAAAAAAACAGTTTGAAATTGTTTAGGAACGGGGCGAACGAGATGTGAAGAGAAGGATTCAGGTTTCAGGTGGTCGTATCTCAGACGGTCGAGCAGAGACGGCCACGCCCATACGCTCAGCGTACTCCTACTATTCCTCGAGCGCACGCCTGTTTGCTTGTCCCGGAGGTTGGGTCAGACGGACTCCAACTAGGTATTTAGTCTACTTCAAAGGAGCATACAGATACAGATCAGACACTAGGCCGCATCCCCAGAAAGGGGGGTGGCCGACGGCAAGGCGCACCTTACACCCTCATACGCTCACACTATCACAACTTACCCCTTTTGTGCTTAAGGGTCCGGCCGGTATCCCCGCAACATACACTCTGGGTCACGAGTGCAGTCCGAGGATCCGTCGTCAGCAGCAGAGTTCGACAGTTTTCACTGGTTTAACCCCGCCACGTCATATGGGTATTTAAATGATCAAGTATATGAACATTTAGAAAGAGCACCACATCCAGTTGGCAGGGTAGTGGTCCTCCCCCATGTGCTCAAAAGATGAGTGTTCTGTCCGCAAGTGGTTCCTTGAAGGCTGTCGCACTTCAAGGTGAGACGTCGGAGTGACATCTCCTAGGAAAGAGTAGCTCGTGGCATCTCCTTAGTCTAGTCTAAAGAAACATGAGTATTTTTAATTATGAAAAACTATTATCATTGCAAGATTTAGTCCAAGAATGGCAGGAATATTCAAATTTTGAAATTAAGTCGAATTGAGTTTGGTCAGATACTAAGTTTTTTACTGATTCAGATACAGACACTAATCCGTATCCTCCAGAAAGGGGGGTGGGGGTGGTGACGGCAAGGCGCATCTCACACCCTCATGCGCTCACCCTCACACAACTTAGCCCTTTTGTGCTAAAGGGTCCGGCGGTAACCCTGCAACACTCACTCCGGGTCACTAGTGCGGTCCGAGGATCCTTTGTCAGCAGCAGGGCCCGACAGCTTTCACTGGTTTACCCCCTCCGCGTCATAATGGCCGAGCCCTCCCCCCCTCAGCCACGACCATCCCGACAACGGGATGCCAAGGGCGGGAAAGCACATCAGAGCAGCGTCAAAATCAACCATTCACAACCATTCTCCACTCACGCCTGTTCATTGCACGCTCTCTCGCCACCTCCACATTCATGTCTCTCCTTCCCAACGCCTGCTTCACACCATCCATCCATCCACCCAAACTTCGGTCTACCTCTAGGCCTGCGACCACTCGCCTCAGCATTCATCACCCTTTTCACCAATCT
>SDVV010006190.1:0-18629 GCA_016164225.1 Gammarus roeselii
GACACAGAAATCTGTCGACACAGAAATCTGTCGACACAGAAATCTGTCGACACAGAAATCTGTCGACACAGAAATCTGTCGACACAGAAATCTGTCGAGACAAAAATCTGATGACACACCAAATTTGTTAACACATAAATTTGTCGACATAAATTTCTTGAGGCAGAAATTTGTTAAGACTGAAATTTGTTAAGACTGAAATTTGTTAAGACTGAAATTTGTTAAGACTGAAATTTGTTAAGACTGAAATTTGTTAAGACTGAAATTGGTTTAGACTGAAATTTGTTTAGACTGAAATTTGTTGAGACTGAAATTTGTTGAGACCGATATTTGTTGAGACAAAAATTTGTCAAAACAGAAATTTGTCATGACAGAGTGTTAAAAACAGAAATCTGACAACACATGATTTGTCGACACACCAAATTTGTCGACACACCAAATTTGTCGACACACCAAATTTGTCGACGCACCAAATTTGTCGACGCACCAAATTTGTCGACGCACCAAATTTGTCGACGCACCAAATTTGTCGACGCACCAAATTTGAAGGCAGAAATTTGTCAAGACAGAAAGTTGTAGAAGCAAAAATTTATAGAATCAAAAATATGTTGAAACAGAAATTTGTCGAGACAGAAATTTGTTGACATAAATTTGTCAAGACAGGAATTTGTCAAGACAGAAATTTGTCGAAACATGAATTTGTCGAAACATGAATTTGTTGAAACATAAATTTGTTGAGACAGAAATTTGTTGAGACAGAAGTTTGTTAAGACAAAAATTTGTTGGGAACTAATAAATTTCCAGACAGAAATTTGTTAAAACAAAAATTTTCAAGATAGAAATTTGTTGAGACAGAAATTTGTCAAGACAGAAATTTGTCAAGACAGAAATTTGTCAAGAAAGAAAGTTGTCAAGAAATAAATTTATCGAGACAGAAATTTATTGAGACAGAAATCTGTCGAGACAGAAATATGTCGAGACAGAAATCTGTCGAGACAGAAATCTGTCGAGACAGAAATCTGTCGAGACAGAAATCTGTCGAGACAGAAATCTGTCGAGACAGAAATCTGTCGACACACCAAATTTGTTAACACATAAATTTGTCGACATAAATTTCTTGAGGCAGAAATTTGTCAAGACTGAAATTTGTCTAGACTGAAATTTGTCTAGACTGAAATTTGTCTAGACTGAAATTTGTCTAGACTGAAATTTGTCTAGACCGATATTTGTTGAGACAGAAATTTGTCAAAACAGAAATTTGTCAAGACAGAAAGTTGTAGAAGCAAAAATTTATAGAATCAGAAATATGTCGAAACAGAAATTTGTCGAGACAGAAATTTGTTGACATAAATTTGTCAAGACAGAAATTTGTCGAGACAGAAGTTTGTTGAGACAAAAATTTGTTGGGAACTAAAAATTTTCCAGACAGAAATTTGTTAAAACAAAAATTTTCAAGTTAGAAATTTGTTGAGACAGAAATTTGTCAAGACAGAAATTTGTCAGGACAGAAATTTGTCAAGAAATAAATTTATCAAGACAGAAATTTATTGAGACAGACATCTGTCGAGACAGACACCTGTCGAGACTGACATCTGTCAACACAGAAATTTGTTGAAACAGAAATTTGTCAAGATGGAAATTTGTCTAACCAGAAATTTGTCTAAACACAAAGTTGTCTAGACAGAAATTTGTCAAATCAGAAATTTGTTGAATCAGAAATTTGTCGAGACAGAAATTTGTTGACACAGAAATTTTGTCAACATAATCACACAAACTTTGGTCGGATCAAACACTCTTTCTACAATATACTGTGTAATACCCATACTCTCGTATAAGTCTCCACCTTTGATTTATACTTCTCTCTCCCTGATTAAAGAACATGTCGGCTTCCAATGTGCCTCCCCTCTGCCCATAAACGACCTCCATACCACCTGCCTGAGACACTCCAGCTGCTTCGCGGGACACGTGTATAGGCCAGCAGGGTGCCCCATCTGCCTATCGGCAATGAAAGCGGCCCCAGGAAGTGCGGCCTACGAGGCTTTCCTGAACAGAAATCGGTCCATAAGACTGAGATACACTGGCAACGTCACATCGGACACAAGGTTCTTTTTTGCACCCTGACTCCCGCCACCTCACACTTTCGGGCACGCAACGCAAGCCACCTCGCTACTCGGAGACTAGGAACAAATGGAAGGCAAAGTAAGACAGCACGGCAGCAGACTGAACACCGCCCCTCGCCTCTCCCCCTTCCCCAGAGGAGAGGTGGTATGAAACTAGCCTCAGCGCGACGTACTCAGAGGGATTGGTGAGCTGCGACTATGAGGTCTACATCACAGAGCCCCCTAGCAATCTGATCAAGGTTCATGAGAACGGCCCTAGCTTCATTTTCACCCCGGTGGACTTAACCAGCACCGCGGTTCAGCTACTCATCCGCAGGTCCACCCCTTTTCTGTTGCCAGCAGGTTCGAAGAAGCTCCCTCTCCAGCTTCTCAAGAGTGTCTTTGCGGTCGAGCAACCCTCCCATCGGGGGATGACCACCAGGCAGGACGGTTTGTTTGTTCAGGAACGTATCCCTAATGCACTACCCAAACTCCTCTAGCAAATCAATTCCAACCTGCCCAACGGGTTGGCACCGAAGGACCTCGACGCTTGGTCAAACACGAGCTTTGCTCTCACAGCACACTGCCGCGTAGTCAAGTTCCTGATGGAGGTCGCGAATGCTCGTATCCATTCCCCAAAGGCTCACTTTGAAGCCACAAAGGATAAGATCGCTTACCCGGTACATCACATTGCCATAGAAGCACGTACCAAGGACTTTCAACTTCGCACACAGGTGGCTCAAAACCTGCGCGGCTACGGCGCATCACTGACGGGTAGCCTTGAGCGCATCCGGACTCCCGTTCTCACCGATAGCACGCCAGTTACCCTTCAAACACTGCGTTGTCTGTCAGATCACCACAGGGTCCGTTCATAAACTATTGTCGGGATCCCTCTTCGACGCAGCTCAGTGGAGATACCAGATTCGGCTTCAGACGCTGGACAGGCTCGCTCCAGAATCCGTCCGGACCGCCCTTCTAGCAGGACCGGTCTTTGAACTTCAACTATTCACCGACGGGGGCCCTTACAGGCTAGCCAAGCGCTGGACACTTTCCGTAGCAGGACAGGGGTCCTCTTCTTTCTGGGCCCCTCCACATCAGGTTTCGTTGCCCCTGCTCCACGGAGACCCCCGCAACACCGAGAAGCTGTCGCACAGCATCTCCTCTATATCCGAGGCGGAATGTCACGAAGCTCCTTTCGTGGCCGACCCGCACTGCCCAGAGCGCGCCTACGTTCCAGCAGGATGCTAGGCAACCCCAAGGGAGGCGGGTGGTCTCCGGTATCCCTCAGACAAACTCCAAGCCCCCCCTTCCCCTGCCTACCATGGGGGTCCGGGGACCGCCCAATACGTACCAAGAAGGGGTAGTCGCGAAGGGGGTCAGGGAACCTCGGCACACAAACGCCCCCCCTTCTGCAAACTCAGACGATCTGCCGGCATCCCTCAGAAACCGCCTCGCGTACTGGAACAAGGCCACACCCTTGGCCAAACGCATTATCGCCACAGGCCTCTCCTGGGAATGGACGCCATGACCCCCCCCCCCTTCGGTCACACAGTCTCACCAACAATGCGAAGACGTTCTAGAACCCCTCGTATCAGAATTTCTGCGCAAAGGCATAGTCGCATCTTTGCGGTCCCCAAGGCCTCGGGAGGAGATCTCCTGGTGATCGACCTCTCCGACCTCAACAGATACATCCCGGTATCCACGTTCCGAATGTCCCACCCGCAGCGCAAACGGGCAGTGCTGAACCCCTGGCCTTCAAACTACGAGGCCAACTGTTTTATCCTTTTTGGCCCTGCCATTCACCCTCAACCTGGGACCAACAACGGTCGCGAAGCTGCCCCTGCGTTTACTCCACCAGCAAGAGATAGATGCGGCCTTCTACATCGACGACTGATAACTCAGGGCACCGACAGAACTTCACTGTCAGCGCAACACCCAGACGGCCTGCGACCTTCTCCTCAAACTAGGCTTCCGCGTCCACATGGAGAAATCTATTCTAGAACCCTCCCGGTAGATCGACTTATTGGGGGTAACAATCAACGGCGCGGCCAGATCCATCGCCCCAGCCTTACGACATATCGATCGCTGCAGGGACATGGCCACGCAGATACTTTCCCGCGTAACCCTCTCGCTCTGACAGCATCAGAGTTTCGACCTAATCAGTTTCCTCGCACCTTACTTATGCCATGCTCGCCACTTCTTCAACGAGATGGCGATCGCAGCATGCTCCCTCCACCTCTCCCGCAAGCCCTGCTGTCTCAACAATCCCTACCGCCAGGCAGCTCATCACTGGCTCGACGGGACTTTTCTTCATACCCCCGTCTCGTTCGTAATGCCTCCCACAGAGCACCTCCTGTGGACGGATGCATCGGACGATACGTGGGGTGCCGTATGCTGCAGCGACCAGCAGTTTTACGGCCGCTGGCCTCCCTGGGAACGCAATCTCCATATTACGGCGAAAGAATCTCTGGCCGTCATACACGCGCTAGGCGCGTGTAGGATGAATCGCTGGCCATCATACACGCGATGCGCGGCAGTGGCCATGGAGAACCACTTGGGCTCCAGCAAGGCCCCGGCGCTGCAGAAGTTCGGAGCACAGCTCCTACAGATCCTCCAGTGCCACCACCTCGCTCTCCTCGCGACCTACCTTCCCGGTTCGCAGAACGTCTGGGCCGATCAGCTCTCGAGTCTCCTACCGGTAGAAACGGAATGTACGCTGACGCTTCAGTGCTTCTCCCGCCTCTCTACCCTGCGCGGGACCATGCAAGTCGACCTCTTCGCGCATCCGGGAAGCCACAAGCTCCCACTATTTGCAGCTCCGTTTCCTCACACGCGAGCGGCTTTAGTGGATTCTCTCCAATGCGACTGAAATCAGTGGAAAGGAATATACCTCTTCCCTCCATACAACCTGATCTCCCAAGTGCTCCGCAATTTCGAGACGCACCGCTAGAGCGGCGTCCTCGTAGACCCCGACCACCCCAATGCACTGTGGTGGCCCACGGTCGTCGCATCTTTCAACGAACTCTCGCTCGCCCTCGATGTGTCCCAGCGCATCGAAGGCAGGGAGGTTCCTCTAACATCACGACCCTTCTTGCGTTATCTCGCATTCAATTTTTAAAAACGGTACTCACGATCAAATTCAATAGCTCGCTGGCGGACACCCTAGTTAACACGCACAAGCAGTCCACACAACGCTATTACCAAAGCGTCTGGACTTGTTTCTAAATGTGGCTACGCGTCACGCAGGCGCAGTCCATTAACCAATCCACCTTTTTGACGTTCCTGCACTACGCCGGCAAGCAGAAGCGGCTCAACCCTCGTACAGTTATGGTCTACAGGAATGCGTTATACTTGCCCCTCTTACATGGCTTTGTCGTCACGACCCGCGGGGCGATCTTTCAAGAACTGGCTATGGCCCAGTTTCACGAAAATCCGCCACAACGACGTTTCGTGACGCAGTGGAAGCTCGAGCCGGTGCTCAGACGAAGTCAGTTTTGGCGCTCTTTCAGAAGACTCCGTTTCTCGTCGCGCTCGCAGCAGGCAACAGGGTCTCTGAACTTGCAGCCATGTCACGCACGAGACTCTATTTCTCCACGAACCCTCCATGCGCGCTCATCCTGACCGCTGACAAGTTCTTGTACAAAAACCAGACCCTCGCTCACACGCCACCGCTCATCTCTATCGCCCCAATGCTGCCGGATGGTCGGGCACACGGCTTGTGCCCCATGACCACACTCAAAGCCTACATAGCACGATGTCCAGCGCACAATGAGTTTTTGTTCATCCATCCTACTTCCGGCAAGCCTCTCAGGGCGTCATCGGTGGGGCATTATATCTGCTCGCTTATCTATGAGGTCACACCGCATGCCTCCACTAAAGCTCACGATGTCCGCAGGTATACCTCGTCTCATGCTTTTGACGCGTGGAGTCCCGCTTCCAGACATCATATCCATGGCGTTTTGGTGGTCGCCCCACGTATTCGTGCACGAATACCTATTCACAGTAGAGAAGCCTAACCAGCCTTGCGTCTCCTTGGGAACCAGGTAGATAGTCCTTCTCGCCTCATACGTTTCGGACACCGCATCCGCTGAGGCCACACCTCCTCTACGTAGCATAGAGGACGTACTTCATTATCTTACCATCGCGTGCGGCGACACTCCACGCAAAGCCTTCAAGTTGCGGATTACAAAATATGTATTTCCTTATCCTACTTGCAGTACAACTCTGTTATCATAGGAGCTAGCTATTGTACACTTTGTTGGTACTGGTATATTTAGAATTTTTTGCCTACCGGACGGTTCACCCACCCTCTCTGGATAACAATATGTATTGATTACGTAACTACTCATTGGCTGCTCATGCTCACGGCCCGCATATTGTTTTTGGTCGCGTCAATCAAGTATGTTCACTGCCATCGCCACAATGCCATATTTGTATGTACCCATATTAAATATGATTTGGGCCCTCAAGTTCAGGGCCCGCATATTAGTTTGCCGCTAGAGCTAGCTTTTTGCTGTTGTGGACAATTCTTGTATTCGCCAATCAGTACAGTAATTACCATTTATTCAAATGTGTTATCAATCCCGTACACGGCAAGCGCTTCTTTGGGAACACCAGTTTAAGATGCAGCCGATCTATCCAACTTCTGTGCTCTTTTGGCATCGACCGGCTTGCGCTACATGATGGTATTTTCTATGCAAAACCAGATGGCTCTTACGAGTGATAGAGAACATAACTTTTGTTAACTCGATACTCTCGATAAAAGGCTATTCCTCTGTAATGAGTAAGAGCCAAATGGAGCCTCCTCCTCCCCCTGCTATCTGAACTACGCAACAACGTCTCCTCACGGAAAGCAACTTCGCTAGCCCTCATGAATGAAGGAGTAGCCCAATCCTCGCTCATTTAGGAAAAGAGGGGGTTCGGGGTTCAGCCGGCAGACGTCTGAGCGCGCCACTCGCTACCTGAAAGACATAGACCGACAGGCGCCACGCGCCGCCAAGCTGCTAAAAATTTATGTTTCCTCAAAACTCGAGGACAGTCGAGAAACTTTAAAGTTCCGAGATTCCAGAGTAAGGTTAGAAGACACAAAGGTCTAAATCGGTCGAAAACTATGTTCAACGGATGTTATCAAAATTCTCTCTTGAAAACGTCTCCGTAATGTTTGCTCTTCGGGATTCATTCCAATGAAAAGCAGAAGTGCAATGCAAAACCATATGGCTCCTACTCATTACAGAGGAATAACTTTTTATCGAGAGTTTCGGGATAACAAAAGTTATATTGTAGATATTGTTGTTGAGGAGGAATATTGTGCGTTGAGGGAGGAATATGACAACGTGAGAGGGCAGGACCTGCAAGATGTGGAGGAGAAATGAGAGACGTTAAGAGATGCTTTGTTGAAATGTTCGAGAATTATGTGTGGTGGGCGCCGTGTGGGCGGGCTCAGACGGAAGGGCTGCGAGTGGTGAAACGAGGAGGTCAAACTGGCGGTGGCGCAGAAAATATGAGCTTTTGAGGCGTGGTTGCCAGCGAGGTCGGTAGTGGCCTATAACAACTATAAGGAAAAGAGGACGGAGGTACAGCGAGTGGTAGGAGAGCCAAAAGGGACGCTGATGCCAGGTGGGCCAGGCGGTTGTGCCAGAATTTTGAGAAAAATAATAAGATGTTCTGGAAAGAGGTTAAGAGGGTGAGAAAGGGAGAGACCGAAAAGGAGGAGGCGGTGAAAGATAAAAACGACCAGTTGTTGACAGAAAGTGGTGGTGGTGTACGGAAAAGGTGGGCCGAGTATTTTGACGAATTGTTGAATGTCGAGGATGACAGAGGCTGACATTGTTAAAGTGGGTGGTGGTTCGCGGATGCCGGTTTTCTGGAGAGACTTGTTGCGGACATTACTAGGGAAGAGGAAGTGGAGGTGATGAAAGCAGGGAAAGCCTCTGGTTCGCAGGGCGTTGCGACTGAGTGCCTGAAAAAGAGTGGAATAACTATTGTCGATTGTTTGTTGAGGCTACTGAACATTTGTTTAGTGGCGGGCGTGGTGCCGATTGAGAGGCGCAGTGCCTGCATTGTTCCGTTGTATATGAGCACAGGGGATAAAAATGAATACGGCAACTCAGAAGATATCAGTTTGTTATGTGTGGTTGGTAGGTTGTATGTGAGAGTGCTGATCAAAAGGATTAAAAATGTATGGATTGCGCATTGGAAAGGAACAGTGTGGCGTTAGGAGCTGTAGATGGTGTGCTCGGCCGATCAGATTTTTGCTGTGAGACCGGTCTGTGAGAAGAGAAGGATGTGTTCTGGGCCTCCATGGATTTGGAAAAGGCATACGACAGGATTGACTGGGAAGCGCTGTGGAGGGTGTTGCGTTTGTATGGAGTGGGTGGAAATCTGTTGAAAGCGGTGCAGAGTTTATAAGTTGGCAGCCAAGCATGTGTCAAAGTGGAAAGCGAGGCGAGTGATTGGTTCACAGTGGAAGTGGGTCTGAGACAAAGCTACGTGATGTCTCCCTGGCTGTTCAATCTCTACATAAATGGAGTGGTCAGGGAGGTGAACGCGAGTGTGCTGGGTCGTGGCTTGGAGCTGTTGGCGCTGGTGGCGGATTCAGAGGAGAAGCTATGTAGGCTAGTGTCTGAGTTTGGTCGAGTGTGTGAGAGGAGGAAGCTTCGAGTGAACGTGGGTTAAAAAAAGTAATGAGATGCTCGAGGACTGTTGATGCGGGCCAAATTAGTGTCCTTCTAAATGGAGAGTTGCTGGAAGAAGTTCAGTGTTTTAAGTATCTGAGCTTCCACGTGGAGAAGACTGAACTAGTACGAACTGAGAAGAAGTCGCGACTGAAGAAGGGTTGTAAAGTGCTGGGTGCACTGAAGAGTGTAATGAGCTGCAGGCAGAACGTTGGGTATGGAAGCAAAGGGAGGTTGTACGAGGGTGTCGTTGATCCAACTGTGTTATACGGAGCTGAGACTTGGAGGGTGAGAGCAGTGAAAAGAAGGTTGAATTTTTTCGAAATGAAATGCTTGAGAAGTATGGCTGGAGTGTCGCTGAGAGACGGGTCCACTGACGACGTGGTTCGAATCAGCACGGGGATGGTGAAGAAGTTGGAGGACAGAGTGCAATCGCGTGTTTTGAGAGGGTTCGAGCACATGGAGAGGATGAACGAAAGGAGATTGGTGAAAAGAGTGATGAATGCGGAGGCGAGTGGTCGCAGGCCTAGCGATAGACCGAAGTTTGGGTGGATGGATGGTGTGAAGAAGGCGTTAGGAAGGAGCGACTTGAATGTGGAGGTAGCGAGAGAGCATGCAATGAACATGCGTGAGTGGAGAATGGTTGAGTTTGGACGCTTCCTTGATGTGCTTTCCCGCCCTTGGCGTCTCGTAGAGAAACATGATGGCCGTGGGGGTTCAGGAAGGGGGGCGGTCATCATGATGCGACGGGCTCTGCTGCTGACAAGGACCTCGGACTGCACTCGTTACCCAGAGTGTGTGTTGTGGGGTTTCCGGCCGGACCCTTCAGCGCAAAAGAGTTAGGTTGCTTGAGTGTGACCGTGTGAGGGTGTGTGATGCGACTTGCCGTTGGCCATCCCCCATCTTGGGGGATTTGGCCTAGTGTCTGTATCTGTACAGTTTATTCGACCGGGAAAATCATGATGATGCTATTATGAATAATCAATCTGGTCACATTTCAAATTGGCTCACATCTAGTAAGTTGATGCTAAATGCCGACAAGACACAAGTTGAATTGTAAATTCAACCAATTGCATTTGCATCCAAAACAAAGTTTCTCTGTATGATCGTGGACCAAAGACCTAACTGGAAACATCGCGGATCTTTTTTTTGTACGTAAACTGAGGTTATTACCTGTTTGGCCTTTTTGTGCAGAAATTATTGAATTGTAATTGACTTCCTCTATGCAGGTTACTATGTCCAGTATTTGTTATTCATCTGTGCCATTTTAAGGATACTTCCACTAAATTTTTTCCAGTTTCTTGTGTGTTTCTTGTGTGTATTTGTAACATTCCATGTTAACGATCAAAGCTAAGTTTTAGAATTTGTTTTCGTGTACCAAACATTATGTAAGTAAATGAAATATACAAACTCATGTTGGACATTTTTTGCCTTCAGTTTCTTCATTAAAAATCAGTTCAAACAGTAAATTATCTATCTGGATTAAATAAATGCCTCGAAATCAATTATACATGCAAGCGTTTTCATTTGTCTTGACATATTGAACAATGAATAGAGGGTGTCCTCAATGATATCCATCGATTGGTAGGAGGAACAGGTAAATTCATTCACTAACCTTAGTTATAAGTTAAAATTGAGTATATTTAAGAAGCAATTGTTCTCTTAAGATCAGCTCACGCTGATGAAGATTTGGTAATATCAATTGTGTATTCTGACATCTGTAATTTTTCCACCTCTAATCATTAAATAAATATTACATCTTTAAATCCTTAAATCTTTGTTCGTGAATAACATTTTGGCAAGCAGCTGTAAGATTCCCAAGAATGTAGTCGCCCATCAATTTTATTCAATTCATTGATAGCGTAGGTCATATGAAGTTTTTGGTTTTTTGTTTCTAGACGCATAAAAACTAACCACCGGCACGGGAGAATTTTTTTCTACAATATTTTCTTCAAATGTTTATGTATAGATAATGAATAAGGACGAGCACTGGCAAACGGGCCCCTTGCCATACTGTTCACCGGGGGCCTTCTTGCCACACTAACCACCGGGTCCCTTGCTACACTGACCATCGGACCCCTTGCTACTTTGACCACCGAACCCCTTGCAGCACGACCTCTTTGCGATGACCGAGACGGGTCAGGCAGTGGAATTCTGCTGGATCCCCGGGCACGCGGGAATAAGAGGAAACGAACTTGCGGACCCGCTTGCTAAACTGGCATCTACTCACCAAGAACAATTTTTCGCCATACATTACCGGGACTGGGGTCCTATCATCAACTCCAATATAACATCCCGATGGGATAAAATGTGGCAACAGAGTGGACAAAAGATACTTCCAGTCAAACCCTCAGTCGGAGAACGGGAAACAAATTAAGTTCACCAACAGAAAAGACCAAGTGTTCATCAACCGCTTGTGCACGGGACACACGTGGATAACTCACAACCACCTGATGGATGCCGACGTAGGACCAAACGTGCCACCTTGCCCCTGTTGCCACCAAGTGTCTATCAGCGTGAACGCTTATTGATGGATTGCAACGCACTCGCGGCAGCCCGACGAGCGTTCCTAAATCCCCCGTGCAACCCACAAAGCCTACTCACGGACCCAACCTACCGTTAAAAGCTTATCGCTTTCGGAAAATACACCGGACTATACGAAGCTGTCTAAACCTCAAACACCTGTGCAAGTGAGGTGGTCTCTCCACCCCATTACGCACAGAAATAACACATTTTACGAAGATACGTATTAACTCTTTACTCTCTCGTACGCGTTAGTACGCGAATATGCCACAATTGAAATATGAACTGACATTATTTTGACATGACTAATATTTTCACACACGAGGCTGTGCGAACTTACCTGAATCAACGACGGTCGCGCCCTACGGAGGAGCCTATAATGACTCACGTTGAGGCTCTGGTGGAAATGAGGCTCAAATCTAATCAAATTGTCCACCGATCCCCTTGGTACACTGACCCCCGGGTCCCTTTGATACACTGACCTCCGGGCCACTTTGCCACTGATCACCGTGCCCCTTGTCACACTGACAACCGGACCTTCTTGTCATTCTGACCACCGAGTCTCCTTGCCTCTCTGACCTCTGGACCCCTTTTTCACACTGACCCCTTGCCTCCCGTGATAGGCCAAGCTGGAGTCTTACACGAGTGTGGAGGTGTCGGCCCCCACGGAGGAGGGCGGGCAGGAGGCAGTGGAGGAGAGCCAGGTGCTGCGGCTGAAGCTGAAGGCGCTCATCCTGGACACCATCCACAACATTGCGGTGGTGGAGTACCTCACAGCAGCCAACGCCGCCGCAATCACAGACTGGGCCTGGCAGAAGCAGCTGAGGTAGGGCGAGCTGTTGATGTTGTACAGTTGTTAGGAGACAAGCCTAACCAGATCCGGTAATAGCCACGACTTCATCAACTGGTAACGAAACAAAGTTAATGAGTACACGTCGAGTAAGACGAATGCTGTAAATTATCAAGATCCTGAGAGCTTAAAGTAATTGTATTATTAATTCAGAGACATTCTTATGACAGATTCTTTTCTCATCCAGTCTAATGAAGTTATAATGAGTTGGTTCCCCTGCTTCAGGTTCTACATGGGGCCCGAGGGTCTGGCCAAGATTCGTATGGTTGATGCAGAGTTCGACTACACGTACGAGTACCAGGGCAACGCGGCGAAGCTGGTCCACACTCCTCTCACAGACAAGTGTTACCTCACCCTCACACAGGTCAGAAAGGGTAGAACACATCTTGTCCTCAATGATACGTCCTGGGAGGAATAAATCAGACGTTGGTTTCATTACTGGGTGATCTGTGATCTTGTAAAACTTTTAGAGAAGGTTTTTTGATTTGAAGTTACTGTCACACAATTTCTCTGGCACCTTTATTTCTCTTGACTCCCCTCTACTTTAAATGCTCTCCACCATCTTGAATTTACTCGACTCTCATTTACCTCATTTGCATCATAAGTTTAATTCACATTTTCTTCAACTTATCTCTCTCTCTCTCCCTCTTGCCCACTGTCCAAATAGTCGTTTCACATCGGTTAATAATTTCCTCTTTTCGAGTGGCTAATAACAGCCAAGTTGCGCTATTTCTGTCTTGCAACCTTTTCTAGGAATACTTATTTTTCTTGTTCCCATTCTAGCTGTTCTCATGTGTGAAATTCCATGCTCTGTGGATCATGCGGGATCCCCGTTTCCTAACACTTCTTTAATTTCCCTTCAGCAAATATTATTGTGACGCATTTCCCCTGGAGCCTTAAGGATAATTGCAAATCTTTGTGGCTCTAAAGCAGGGTGTGTTGAGTGATAACGCTTCTTGCAAGCAGCGTTTTAGGAAAAAACTGTACCTCCTGTGGCACCCGTGCAAACCTTTGTCATTCGCAGCGTAAAAACATTGATTCCTTGCAGCAGAATACCCAATCATTCTAATCCATTATATTTCTCCGCGCAAGGGCTTGCAGGCTCTTTTTCCGGGCCGGGTGACTTGAACGTTCGTTCGTTACAGGGCATGCACATGGGTATGGGTGGCAACCCGTACGGGCCAGCGGGTACGGGCAAGACGGAGTCCGTGAAAGCTCTGGGAGGGCTGTTCGGGCGGCAAGTGCTCGTCTTCAACTGCGATGAGGGCATCGACGTCAAGAGCATGGCGAGGATATTCGTAGGTCAGTGGATGTTTTTTAGGCGATTCATGTTCTTTTAAGCACATTCTGTACATGAATTACAACGTTAATTTTTTTCAAATCTGTGACCAACTGTTGTGCAACTCATATTTTCGTGTATTTACAGTCATACTATGGTTGTGATGGTGTGCTTTGCTTGACGTTTCTTTTTTGTCAAGAATTTAATCAATGAGTCTTCGACTGACAGCCATGGGGGTGAGGTTGTGTAGTCAGTTTCCTTCCTTGCTACAGATGAATAGAAGAGGTCACCTCAATTGCCATTAAATAGAGTATACTGTATGGCAAACGATACATCGGCTGTTGAAAACTGGTAGATTAGCCACTGCAACGAAGTGTGTGCTATATCTATAACACTATTTGATGTATTATTTGATAGACTGAACAACGTCTCAATTGTAAACTGTGTAAGGGGGAAAATTGGTTGCCCGGCATTTCTTGTGCGACCCTACATTTTACAGTCGTGAAGTGAGGTGACCAGAAATGAGTGTTTTAGACGGTTCTTCTACGCACCTTGCCTCACTGACCCCTCATTGCACAGCCTTACCCCACCCCCACCCTCAACTCTGTTACCACCTCATTAACAGTACCGATCGGAGCGAAGTCGTTCACTGCAAAAGTTGCTCAACTGAAAAGCTCGCTCAAAACCGACGTCGCCTTGCAGCAAGTGCAAACACGATCACTTACTAGAGGAAACTACCCTATGAATCAGTACCCTCATTTCAATATCTTTACATACGGATTGCAGAGTTTGAAAGATATTCAGGATCTAGAGTAGATGTGCTCAAACGACTCCAGAGCATCGGAGAAGACTGTAGTTGACATGCTCGTCAACAAATACCAACTGAGAGCCTAAACAACAACCCAGCACTTAACCACATCACCAACATTTTCGATAAATGCCTTTTCGCGGCTAAGAAGAATGTATGTGCACCATCTTCCCTAAGCATGGACATCTTACTGACCTCGCTGAACATCAATCGCAGGCTATTAGGCCTTCATTCCTCCATTGAATTACTCAGATCGACACACCATCGTGGATGATCAACCCTCCGATAGTTAACCTAGATTTGCAAATATACACTAAAGCAACTACGCCAACCAACACGTCCCGCCGAGCATTTTCGAGACTACACTAGGAACAATAGTCAGAATGGCCAGAAAGCAGATCAGACGATAGATTGAAGGCAACAGTAAATGCGAAGTTGGCCGATTTCGACCTTCGAGGGGCCGTTCGGGTAGCTTCTTCAAGCGAGTTGCTAGCCCCATTCTGCCCAGAAACTTTGCAAGGTTTGCGCGATAAACATCCGGACAGCCCGGCGGATATCTCACTTCCAGCACCACCCGACGATGACCTTGCATCTCCGGTTATCGCTACCGTCGACGAGGTCATGAAGGCAATGAAGACTTTTCCACGTGGTTCCGGTGCCGGTCCAGATGGCCTCAGACCCGGTCACCTTGAGTCACTCCTGAAGAAAAATGCTGGCGGTGCCGGAGTCCGTCTCGCCTCAAATCTCACAGAATTAGTCAACATGACACTTCAGGGGTAAATCCCTCCTTTTGCCAGAAAGGTCTTTTATGGTGCCTCACTTTGCGCCCTTTTTAAGAAACACGGCGGTAACCGACCCATTGCTGTCGGCAACACCCTCCGGCGATTAGCCACAAAGGCTGGATGTGCCCCGTTAGCTAATCGTTTGGGCAGTCAATTGCGTCCGGTTCAACTAGGGTTTGCCACCAAAGGAGGCTGCGGAGCGGCTGTGCATGCCACGCGCCGTTACATCGCTAACTTCCCACCAGATCGCGTCATTCTTAAAATGGATTTGAAGAACGCGTTCAATTGTATCCGGCGCGATGTCTTCATGCAAGCTGCCCGTGAGCGCACTCCCAGCATGTACCGACTTATTTGACAAGCATATTCGGAGCATTCTTTGTTGTTTTTTGGCGATGAAACAATCCACTCTGCATCTGGTATCCAACAGGGAGACCACATGGGGCCCGCTCTCTTTTCCCTCGGTGTCGACCAAATTGCGGTAAGTGCAGTTTCAGAAGTGAATATTTGGTACTTGGATGACGCCACGCTCGGAGGGGGGAGCCGGATATAGTTTTAACGGACTTCTGTGACCTGCGAGTAAAGTTAAACCAAATTGGCTTGGATGTAAACGGGCAGAAATGCGAGTAGATCCACGTTAACAGTTCGGACATAGCGTCCAGGGAGATCACAGAGACTCTTTTCCGTGAGGTCATCCCTGACATCAAAATTGCGTCTGCTGAACGTAGCACTGTTCTCGGCGCACCCATCTCTGTCCAAGCTATCTCAGAAGCGTTTGCAGGCAAAATTTATGACCTTAAATTGATGACCTCTCGACTGAGCGTAATTGAGCCACATCAAGCTCTTACCCTACTGAAAAACTGCTTCGCCATTCCCAAACTCCAATATCTGTTGCGCGTGGCTCCCACATACCTGTACGCTGATTACCTTGCTAGTTTCGACGAATCCGTCCGAGAAGCTTTCTCAACGATTACCAACATTTATTTTTCAGATTTTTCGTGGAAGCAGGCTACTATCCCAGTCAGTTCTGGGGGCTTAGACATTCGCAAGGCAAAGGATATCGCCCTGCCCAGCTTCATCTCATCTCTGCACTCTGTCGGTTCCTTAGTCGAAGCCCTTCTTTCAAACGTTAACGTTTTTACGCAGACTAACGAACTTCCGGAAGCAGTGCTGGCATGGAAAACTGGGCATGGCGATGAAGCGATCGCACCAGAGGGGGACTGCTGCACTATCCAGAAGTCATGGGACAGGGAAGGAGTAAGGGTAACTTTGGACGGTCTGTTACATGAGGCACAAGATCTCAAAACTAAGGCTCGTCTCCTGGCTGCTTCTTGACGTGATAGCGGTTCTTGACTGAAAGTAATTCCTGCTGCCCCTCTGGGTACTTTATTAGACCCTGACTCGCTTCGAATTGCTCTTGCGCTCAGAGTGGGGGAGCCGGTGTGTTATCCGCAGCTCTGCCGCTGCGGTCAGCGTATGGATGAGTCCGGCACTCACGCGCTCTCGTGCCTTTACAGCGGAGGTCGTCATCCAAGACATTTGGCTCTAAATGACATTGAACGAGCGCTACGCTAGGTCGGCCTTGATACGATCCGCGAGCCAGGCATCGATCGAGGTGATGGTAAGCGACCTGACGGCGTTACAGTCATCCCCTTCTTTAGAGGGAAAAACCTTTGCTGGGATTGCACCTGCGTGAACACCTTCGCGACGAGTCACTTGCCTGGCACTTCTTTAGAGGCTGGCAATGCGGCCAACGCGGCAGAGAACAAAAAACGAATAAGTATCAATCTCTTCGTGACCGCTACCTTTTTGAGCCCTTGGCTATCGAGACGACCGGCGTTATCGGCAAAACCAGCAGCCTCCTGATCCGCGACATCGGCCGACGGTTATCTGCCGCCTCTGGGGACCCTCGCGAAGCGTTCTGGTTGAAACAGAGGCTAGGACTGGCTGTGCAACGTGGCAACGCTCTGAGTGTACAATTAGCATGTAAGCCTATCAATTCAGGGAGTTATAAATCGGATCTTTGTTAAGGTAGAGGGGGTAGGCGTTACTCCAGCAGGGCTGGAGGCGGTAGTAGTATGGTTGGATGCCACAATTTCTGGCGAGTGTTGGGGCCAGGGGTCTCCCTACTCTTTGGGGGCCTTAGGAAATAAATGGTGGAGGCATCTTCCCGGGGCCTTCGAGCCCCTTTTTTAAATAGCCAGATTACCGCCATATATACACAGACTGCTCTAAAACCGAGAACGGAGTGGGAACTGCCGCTAGCTGTGTGCGGAGAAACCTCACGTTCTGCTATCCTTTTACAAGATGCCTAGTTTTTTCTGCTGAGTTATGCACACTCGAATTTGTCATTTCAATTACCAATAACAGAGCACTTCCTCAAATACGTCGTATTCTCAAACTGACTGAGTCCCCTCACACAGCTCAAAACTCTGCACTTAGAACACCCCGCTCTACGTAAAATGGAGCACGATCTAATCACATTGTTTGAGACAGACCAATCGGCCCAAATCTGCTGGATCCCTGGCCACGTAGAAATAAGGGGAAATCAGCTCGCGGACTCCCTCGCTAAGCTGGCTTCTACCCATCATGAACAAGTTATCGCCATACACTACCAAGATTGGTTTCCTATCAACAACTCTCGTGTATCATCCCCATGGAATAACATGTGGCAACAAAGCGGTTAAAAAATGCTTTCAGAGAAACCCTCGATAGGAGAATGGGAAACCAAGTTCTCTAACAGGAAGGACCAAGTGTTCATCAACTAGTTGTGCACGGGAGACATGGATGACCTACGACCACTTAATCTACGTAGACGTGAAACTGGGTACTCCACCATACCTTTTGGTGCAACCAGTAGGCAATGAGCGTGCAACACTTACTGATGGATTGCAACGCACTTGCAGCGGCCCGACGAGCCTTCTTGAATCCTCCGTGCCACCTACAAAGCTTACTCACAAACCAAGCCGACCTGAAAAGCTAATCGCTTTTAGAAAACATACCGGGCTATACGAAGCAGCGTAGAAACCAAACACCGGTGCAGACGGGGTGGTCCCCCCCCCCAGAATGCACAAATACGATTATCTGTTTATGTAGCTGCGTTCAAATCCTTTCTGTTCCTGTACGCACCCGGCTGCGTATGTACCGCAGATTAAATGTTTAAATAATTTAACGCTGATAAAGTCACTGTTTTCGCACTCGAAGGTTTGCGAATTTACAGGACTCGATGATTTTTGTACCCTACGGGGGAGCTTCTGATGACTCGCGTTGAGGCTCCGGTGGAGATATGCCCCAAATCAAATCGAAAATAAATGCCGTAGCAAACACATCAGATTATTAAACACTTTAGAGGGTGATGGTGAAAATACTGAGCAATTGCGGGAAACTGTTGTCAAATCATCAAGCACACGAGTGCTCAGTGCAACTCCATTAATATCCGGTCCCGTCCCATTGTTGTGACACAGCAGTCAGAACAAGACTGGAACAAGCTTCTGATAGCCTACTTCCTCAAATCTCTGCAAAAAAATATCTACATCAAGGATGATCTTTCAAAACTCCTCCATTAGAAGACAAAGGAAATAGATGAGTTTAGGACGTTGAAACTAAATACCAGACGG
>SDVV010006191.1:0-18628 GCA_016164225.1 Gammarus roeselii
ATGTATATATATATGTATATATATATATAAATAGGTGGACGAGGTCGTTGCTACTTCGCCTAGTTTATTCAAAGATGGGTCAGTTTTTAAATGACCACTGACAAGAAAATTCATCCCGACTGTCTAAAAAAAGGAAGAAACTGCGCTGGTGTTGAAATGAAAGAGAAATAAAACGAACTTATAAGCCTACACGCAGGCTCTTTCTCTGCCAGGCGTCTCATATCTGATGTATAAAATCCCACGAGTCAGAGCAGCCAAACCAAATCGCTCATAAAGTGTGTCGCATTGCCCGTGTGATGGCTCACTGTGTGTCGAGCCAGCTGCAGAGTACTCTGTTCTGCTCCAGCTGGTGGCGCAATGTCAGAGTGATTATCTACTCTCTGGTTGCTGCAGAATATTATGTATTTGGTACTGTTGGTTGCTAGGTGCTTGAGTGATAGCTCACTAACCTGATGCAAATGCGCAGTACTATGTACGACTTCTGAAGTGTTGTAGTGCCAAAGTGGTAACTCAATGTCCTGAAGCAGTTGGAGGGTACTCTAAATTGCTGATGTTTGTTTCGTAGCGCCAGAGTGATGGCTCACTGTAATGAGGCTGCTGCAGGGAACTCTGAATTGCTGATGTTGTCGCAGTACCAGACGGATGGCTCACTATAATGAAGCTGCTGCAGGGTACTCTAAATTGCTGCTAATAGTGTCGCAGTGCCAGAGTGATGGTTCACCATACTGAGGCTGTTGCAGGGTACTCGAAATTACTGCTCATGTTGTCGCAGTACCAGAGTGATGGCTCACTTTTTTGAGGCTGCTGCAGGGAACTCTAAATTGCTGCCGTCGCTGTAGCAGTGCTAGATTGCTACCTCACTATACTGATACTACTGCAGGTCACATCGATATTGCTGCTGTTGGTGACAGTGGAAGAGAGATGGCTCACTTTACTGATGCTACTGCAGAGGGCTTTGCATTGCTAATGTTGGTTTCAAAGTGCCATAGTGATGGCTCACCATGCTGAGGCGGGTACTGTGTAGTGCTGTTTCAAAAAGTGCATCTAAATATTCCACTTGCTTTCTCGAACAAAAATTAACTCCAACAAATGTGCCTCAAAGAAAATGAATCAGAATACGAGAGGCTTTCGGTTGATTAATAAGAACATGAAGGCGTCTACATCCCGCCCAAACCTGTTTTCTCCTTCGTAACTTTGTTGTCAATTAAAAATACCAATATCGGGACTGGAAATGAACATTACAGTGACATTTGCGGTTAAAAAATATTCGGATTTACGGCAAATGATTGATCGCCGCAATCCCTCGATTATTGGGACGTCGAGTTGCCATGGACGAGTGTTGTTTACGACGTTGGCGAACGGCCGGTCTGTCTTGCAATGGTAGGTCCTTGCAATAAATTGATTTGGTAGAACACAAAATGGTTAGCAGTATTTATAAGCACGAAGGCTTTATTCGGGGATGTTATTCAATTTGTAGCTAAGAATTTTGTTTTCAGTACAGTCATTGGGCGCAGGATTTCGTGTCATTATCTTTTCGTCATACATTTTCGCAATACGACCGTCATGACTTTGACAGCGAATTGCATTACGATGTTCGTCGGGTTCCATCCGAGGCACTGACCACTGATTCCTTATAAGCCGGTGTTGTTTAGAGACACTGCAAATGGGAGCCCAGCGTTCGCGCTAAAATTATTCCCGCACACGCGCACTATCGACACTTCACTTCGCCTCACTGTCATGGCCGGACACTGTCATAACCGCTAAAAATCTTTCATCCCACGTGCTTTCTACCTAACGATGATTCAGCCCACACGCATTTTCCACCACTTCAAAATCTGCCACTGTCATATCTGCCACTGTCATTACACCGAAACAGGCGTACCAACCTTACAGTTATCACTTTAATGAAACTTCAATAAAAAAAACGCTAAAAAACGGCCTTACGTACCCTACAAAAATACGTATGTTTGCCCCGCGGGTCAGTAATACGTACCTTTGCCCCGCAGGTTAGAAACACGTACCCTAGGTTAGGTTAGGTTGGGCAGGAAAAGTTTCATTAAAGTGATAACCGGTAAAATGGTAGGGCGGGTGGCTGATTCTGACGTGGGCTGAAACAGATTTTCGCCAGAATGTCACTGGCAGATATGACAGTGGCTGGTGTGACTGAGGAACGCTATGAATGTTCGCTGTTAAAAAATGGTACCGTAGGTAGGTAGTCGGAACAACTTGGGGCTGATAAGGCAGTTGGCGGAGATGATATGGGTTGATCTGACGTTAGCTATAAAAGAATTTAGCGCTAGGGATAGCGACCCACTGCAAATTGCATTCCTCCTGTTACACGGTGACGTTGGGTGAAAACAGAATCTGAACAGACATCTCAACAATTATACCTACGTCTGTTCTTTTTTCCGTTTCATCTCTCACCATGCGCTGCAGATTTAGATTTTTTTGTCTCTGTTACTTATTTGTTGACCGATCTTTGGGGGGCAAAGTCTCGCCCATTCTGGGGCGGCGGTCCATTGGATTCAGAAGAAGAGATTACCGCAGACAGATGTCTCCCGGGAAGGGTAGATTGAAAACACATAGGAAAGGCAGACTGATTTCTCCCGGGTGGGGTGTAGGGTGATAGCAGTAGTGAGGAGTAGAGTGGTATCCGTTAGGAGGAGTAGTTTGAAGGCAGTTGAAAGTGACAGGGGGTATATGGTGATGCAATAGAGAGGAGTAGAGCGGTAGCCCTTGTGAGAAGTTGTTTGAAAGCAATTGAAAGCGTCAGACTGATGTCTCCCGAGTGGGGTATAGGGTGATAGCAGTAGTGAGAAGTAGGGTGGTAGCCCTTGGGAGGTGCAGACTGAAGTGGCTACGAATTCTCAGCGGAGATCGAAATTAAGAAAAAATCGCTTGCACCAAAAGAATAAATTAAATTGAGAACACTTGTAGCATTTGATGTCAAAGAGCAGCATGAAGTGCTCACATAGAATATTGGGCATAATACGAAAAAATAGAGATTATGGCCACATGAAAGGATTTAGGAACAAAAATAAGCTCATTGATAATACCTTGACCCCAAAACACTACACAGCATGTACAGTACCAAAAGAAAATGCCTCAACTAATTAAGACTAACCTAAATTTTGAATGGTGTTTTGGGCATTTGATTTCTAGACCTTGTTAAGAAGCTTTGGCCAAGTGAACCTACCACAACATAGCTCAACATGAAATGAAATTCCACGCGGGGAAACTGTTTTCAGTTCCTTGGTTGTAGACTAAGAATACACAATTTACTTTTCACTGCCGTACGTAAATTATTTAAGTATCTGAACTCATAAAAGATAAAATGAAAAATTATGGTAGGTGCAACTATGATTTGAGGTCGATAGGATCACGAACGCTTATTATGATTATTGTCTACATGTCAACTTCGGTGCATTACGGTGGTAATCCCTTCCGTTCTGATCACGCTCAGGGAGGCCTTCTTGGTAGGTCTCCAGGTCAACTTTGGTCTATTACAGTGGTAATCCCTTCTGTTCTGATCACTCTCAGGGAGGCCTTCTTGGTATGTCTCCAGGTCAACTTTGGTCCATTACAGTGGTAATCCCTTCTGTTCTGATCACTCTCAGGGAGGCCTCCTTGTTATGTCTCCAGGTCAACTTTGGTCCATTGCTGTGGTTATCCCTTCTGTTCTGATCACTCTCAGGGAGGCCTCCTTGGTATGTCTCCAGGTCAACTTTGGTCCATTACAGTGGTAATCCCTTCTGTTCTGATCACGCTCAGGGAGGCCTTCTTGATAGGTCTCCAGGTCAACTTTGGTCCATTACAGTGGTAATCCCTTCTGTTCTGATCACGCTCAGGGAGTCCTCCTTGGTAGGTCTACATGTCAACTTTGGTCCATTAGAGTGGTAATCCCTTAGGTTCTGAACACTCTCAGGGAGTCGTATGTTGGCTCCAATCCCTTCCATCTCA
Source organism: Gammarus roeselii (assembly GCA_016164225.1). NCBI lineage: Eukaryota > Metazoa > Arthropoda > Malacostraca > Amphipoda > Gammaridae > Gammarus > Gammarus roeselii. Next base: position 3,961 of record SDVV010006191.1, read on the forward strand.
GGCTTCTTCCTACCACTTTCCAAATAATTGGATTTTTAACATAAGAAGAAAATAACAGCAAAAAAAATATGGTATAGAAAGGTGATGGATTGTGAATAGAGGAAAAAATGTGATAGGAGTGAAATAGGTCGACATATTGTATGCAATTAAACATTTATAGGGTAGACTGTTGATCTATCAATTTATTGGAATGTGAAAAAAGGTCGTGTGCAACAAGCTCCCTAAAATGAATCCTAGCTTTACGGGCAAATCTAAGAATTTGTCAACACAAACGTATGAAAATTTGACCTCAAAATTATTTTCAAATTCGAAATAGCATGGGCAGGTCGTTGAGAGATGAATACACGAGGAATAAACTGACATCGGCCAACAACTTCTTGGATTAACGTTTGTGCATCCAAATCTGGAGAATTTACTCCACTCATTATGGCATTTACACGGTGGAAACTGTGGGATAGACAGTCACTTACATGTGCCCCCGCCTCCCCTATAAACGGTACTGTTGCCAGGAGGGTGCGAAGGTCCTCCATCGCCTGCCGGTGGAATTGCTAAGTTGGCAAAAAATGCCACACTCGATATTTTGACAGCGGCGGGGAAAGGCTGACGGTAAACATTTTTTCTAGTACTCGCTGGAGATCTTAGAGTACTGGATGTCATATATTTGCCACTAATAAGTTACATACACCGATGATTGAAGTACAGCAGTAATCTATCAAATTTGAAGCGCTCATAAAAAAACACTTAGCACAAGTTTACATTTACGATTGCAGCACAGCAAATCAAATTACTGTAAGTATTTCATTCAAATCCGAATCCTTTTCCGGAAGGCCATCTCATAACATAATTTCTGATGTTGCATTTCGAATGAATTGTTGTACAACTTTGATATTATATTGTTTATTCATTCGAGCTGACTGCCATGCAAACAATAATTTGCATAGCATAATTTGTTGCCGTGTTCAATGCATGGCGTTTCGAATTATTTATGGAACCGTTTCGCCGCTCTCCTGACTTTGGGTAGACGATGGAGTGGAAATTTTCCAGTGAATAACATTTCCTTCAATGAACAATGAATACTGCTGACCTTGTTGATACATGCCAACTAAGGTTATTCAAACGAGTTTGTAATATCCAGTAGAAGAAGAAAGTTAATACGTTGGTATTGGATCTTTGAAAAAACTTCTATTGCTCGTATTAATAAATCGTCCCTCGGTGAGTTTTGCGAGTTATTCAGTTGAGTCTTCAACATAATAAAATACATATGCGAACCTCTCCTGGTTCGTATTGTTTGTTTTATCTTGTCAACGGATGACATAAATAAAAAAATAAACGAACGAGACAAGAGCACGACACAAATGGACGAAAAGGCAACTGCTAAGCAGACACTCTAGCAAGACCATGTAATGAGACTCAATAACGTGGCAAAGTTGGGTGGCCAAAATGAGGGCAACCAACCTAGCCAACGAAAAATCGCATAAACATTCCACAAACCAATAATAAAAGTTAATGAGGTTCATATATTGCTGAGTTAAGCCAATAATGCAAACCAAACCTGCAAATCAATGGGCCAGTATATCAAGTCCTACTATGACGAAAAATAACAGAGTAAAACACGGATAATGTAACACTGGGCACGAGAACAACAAACTCTGACATAGAGAAATAAAGGAATATTTTATTAAGTAATTTTAAGGTACAATTTTTCGGTGAAACGGTATTGATTAGCGCCATGTAAGCTGACGGCAAGCATTCACAAGCAACAGGTAACAATACTTAGATCCTTCTGTGTAAGTTTATAATCAAAATGTAATACTTAAATTTTTCGAACTGTGCATCCCCGTACTCAAATGACAACGTCTAAGGATTTTTTTAACAGCAAGTCAACACCGCGGTCATCGACGCCTGTCATGTTCATCCCAGGGATTAATTGATATAACATGCGTCTGATAATTTCAATTGTTATTGAGACTCGGGTTGACAAGGGTTTACTGTTGTGAATTAAAATATTTCATGTTTGCATTGCGCAACCTCAGCGTGGAAATGATCTCCCTTGTTGCCTGTTGCACGTTTCATTAATCGAAGATTTTGTATCATACTCCACTTGAGGAAGTCGTACTTAAAATGCCATTCAATAAGTCATGAATATAGAACAACATTGCTCGAATTTTGAGGATGAATCCTCTTTGCATCAATACATGATACTCTCTATATAGGAATGTATGATGGACGAGAGCATGTTGAAGTGTACATAATAGTGGCCTCGCAATATGATTTCGTTGCATCTCATATGAGAGCTAAGAACAGTGACGTCGCGTGCATGAGTGAGTACGATGTCTTAGTTTTTACCGAAATAATAGATTAATGACGTCCCTAATAATAGATCAATGACGTCTTTAATACTAGATCAGTGACGTCTCTGATAATAGATCAAAACGTCTCTAATAATAGTTCAATGACGTCTCTAGTAATATATCAATAGCGTATCTAGTACTTGATCCACGACGTCTCTACTAATAGATCAATGGCGTCTCTAATAATAGATCCATGTCGTCTCTAATAATAGATCAATGACGTCTCTAATAATAGATCAATGACATCCCACACATATTTTGACATGTATTTTCTTGAATTTCCCTAGACTCGCTTTATAGACATTCCTGTTAGCACGTAAAAGACTGTCCCTAATTGTGCACTGGAGATCAAGATAAAATCACTGCGTCTGAAAATGATAACCAATTCATAAAACAAAGACTCAGTTAAAGATATCTAAATCAACTATTATGCATATAGTTTATAGGAAAATGTAGCCTCTATCATTTCTCACCTCAACATATGTTCGGCTAGCACGTTCATGTCCTTGTGGAACAGATCGTAAATGCAACGGATATGGAAGGCATGAATAACCCTTGCATTTAATTCAAAAGTGTTCTAGAGACCAACTCTCGGCCGGCATTGTTATTGCCAATGACCAGTTGCCGCCCACTCCTATAGACAATTATCAAGGGATACCATAGATCCTCGATTAATATTTTTTTTCCTCAACCTGTTTTCGCGTCATCGGCACCAACTTGCGGAAGCATCTCCAAAGGTAAAGCCAAACAATATGTATCCATTCCGATAAACACAAATTCAGAGTATTAGAGGATGACTATCTTCAGAGCCGTTTTCGCCTTGCACGCCAAATATGCATCCTTTTGTTGTGTTGACACGCAACAGGTAATGTGGAGTTTCCATTATTCAAGAGCCATTATTCCATTATTCAAGAGCCGTTCCAGCATCCCGGTATGTGGCTGTGGGTTAGGGCGTGGCAGCTGGGCTGTACGTGGCAACATTGCGAGAGCCCAGCGTTCGCGCTAGAATTATTTCCGCACACGCGCACCATCGCCACTTCACTTCAGCTCACTGTCAGGGCTGGACACTGTCACAACCGCTAAAAATCTTTCAGCACACGTGCTTTTGCGCTAAACAATGTTTTAGCCCACTCGCATTTGCGCCAAAATCATGGAATCTTTCACTCAGAGCAGCCACTGTCATATCCGCCACTGTCATTTCAGCCAAGAGTCGTACCATAATCGTTGAAAAAACGGCAATACGTACCCCAGAAAAATACGTACGTTTGCCCCGCGGGTTAGAAATACGTACCTTTGCCCCGCGGGTAAGAAACACGCTCCCCTAGGTTAGGTTAGGATGGGTAGGAAAGTTTGATTAAAGTGATAACCAGTAAATGGTACCTTAGTTCGGTTGGCGGAACAACTCGTGGCTGATATGCCAGTGGCTGATATGACAGTGGCTTGTCTGACTGAGAAATGCTATGAATGTTCGCTGTTAAAAAATTGCACCGTAGGTAGGTAGTCGGAACAACTTGTGGCTGATATGACAGTTGGCGGAGAAGAAAGGGGCTGATCTGACGTTTGCTAGAAAATAATTTTGCGAGGCGAGGTACTTCAAAGTGATACATCATGATTTTATACAGTTTTGGTGTAGTGGGTATAACACCAAAGTAGCCATGAGGCTGTCACGGGATCGGTTTTCGGCGAAGTAATGATACTTATATCAAGCTCATATGGACATCGAATGTGCATAAATATGTACGGGGAAATGGACGCCTAAACAAATATCAAGGCGACAGCCCACAAACACCCGACAAAAGAGTGTAGAGCTTAATTACGTAAACAAGATACCTGTGATCACACTACAGAATACGATATAGATTTCCCGCTTCCCAAAGCAATGAAGGAAGTGATCAGTTTCATTTCCTTTTGTTAGAGCCTTTCTGGCTCCGATTGAAGTATACATACATATATTATAATGTTATACAAAAATATTTGTCGCATAGACAGAGTTATTATATGCATGGGTTTGTAATCGTGATTAGTGTCGTGAGATACTTCTCAATAAGATCGAACGGAATCGATAGATTTCGTTCGGTGTCAAGTGGACAAAAGCCTCGAAGATTATCGCAATATATAACTTGTAGGGAATATGTGAGGATGAGATGCAATTGTGAGTTTTAAATATTCGGCAAGCAGAATAAATTAGTTTCTTGAACAAACGAGAAGTGATAATAACATTTGTTCAATTTACATAGGCTATTTACAACAATATCACCCTTATGCGTTTCGAGGTACATTCCCAGCAATTTTAAAGGTTCGACGGTATGATAACACAGGCTTGTTTGCACGACAAGCCACTCGTCATCATACTGCAACGAGAAGTTATCCTGTTCTATTGTTACCAATCCAACGCCCACTAACAACTAGTGCATAGTCAGCGCAAATTTATAATCTACATTCAACATCCTCTCTCAAACTGTAATAAAAAAAACTCTAAACAGAAAGATAAATGCAGAAATGTGGTAATGGAGAGTTCGAACAATATTGTCGTCATGGAATTTGAAGCAGACTAGGGAAAAAATGAACAGTAAGACGGATTAGTTCTATCCAAAGCGTTTCAATCAACTCATAGTCCCGGCGGTACGTCGCTCTAATTCACTGACAACTTAATTAATAACCGCCATTCTGGAGAGCCAAAACAGTTAAGGTGATGAAATATTGATTACATATGCGACATTATTACAATAGCCAGATTGACCTCGAAGTGGGCGAAATTAAAAGATTGATGTTTCTGTAAACAGACCGGATTTGGGGTTAAATGAGCACTATGTTATTTATATATAGGGAATTACAATAACATTTACACTAGTAAGGGCTTGTGTGACAAAATAATTAAAAAACAATGCGAATTGTTTTGAAATAAAAAAAAATGAATAATCTCAAATAACTGAACCATTGACAAAATCGTGCAAGTATCCGTGATATTTTTTGCTTGCGCAAGTTTTTATTCCTTATGTCTTGAGACAATCCAAATCCATTGCTCCAGAGATACTATCTTTTCCGGACCAGGAAATGCACCGAATACTTCAACTGATATGAGAGCAAATAATAGCATGTCACTGGAAGCATCTACATACAATACGGCCTGATGTGAAGGAGTGTTCTAAGCTGCGGACTCTCCTATACGGCCTGATGTGGAGGAGTGTTCTTAGCAACGGACTCTCCCTTACAGGTTGATGCAAGGAGTGTTCTTAGCTGTGAACTCTCCTTTACATATTGATGCAAGGAGTGTTCCTAGCTGCGGACTCTCATTTACAGGTTGATGCAAGGAGTGTTCTTAGCTGCGGACTCTCCTTTACAGGTTGATGCAAGGAGTGTTCATAGCTGTGGACTCTCCCTTACAGATTGAGGCAATGAGTGTTCTTAGCTGCAGACTCTCCTTTACAGGTTGATGCAAGGAGTGTTCTCAGCTACGGACTCTCCTTTACAGGCTGATGCAAGGAGTGTTCATAGCTGCGAACTCTACCTTACAGATTAAGGCAATGAGTGTTCTTAGCTGCGGACTCTCCTTTACAGGTTGATGCAAGGAGTGTTCTTAGCTGCGGACTCTTCTTTACAGGTTGATGCAAGGAGTGTTCTTAGCTGCGGACTCTCCTTTACAGGTTGATGCAAGGAGTGTTCTTAGCTGCGGACTCTCCTCAACATATTGATGCAAGAAGTGTTCTTAGCTGCGGACTCTAATTTACAGGTTGATGCAAGGAGTGTTTTTAGCTGCGGACTCTCCTTTACAGGTTGATGCAAGAAGTGTTCTTAGCTGCGGACTCGCCTTTACAGGTTGATGCAAGGAGTGTTCTTAGCTGCGGACTCTCCTCTACAGGTTGATGCAAGGAGTGTTCATAGCTGCGGACTCTCCCTTACAGGTTGATGAAAGGAGTGTCCTTAGCTGCGGACTCTCCTTAACGGGTTGATGCAAGGAGTGTTCTCAGCTGCGGACTCTACTCCACAGGTTGATGCAAGGAGTGTTTTTAGCTGTGGAATCACCTTTACAGGTTGATGCAAAGAGTGTTCCTAGCTGCGGACTCCCCTTTACAGGTTGATGCGATTAGTGTTCTTAGCTGCGGACTCACCCGTACGGCCTGATGTGGATGAGTGTTCTTAGCTGCGGACTCTCCCTTACAGGTTGACGCAACGAGTGTTCTTAGCTGCAGACTCTCCCTTGCAGGCTGATGTGAATGAGTGTTCTTAGCTGCGAACTCACCCGTACGGCCTGATGTGGATGAGTGTTCTTAGCAGCGGACTCTCCCTTACGGCCTGATGTGAAGGAGTGTGCCTAGCTGCGTACTCTCCCTAATAGGTTGATGTGAAGAATATTCTTAGCAGAGAACTCTTCCTTACAGACTGATGTGAACGAGTGTTCTCAGCTGCGGACTCTCCCTTTCAGGCTGTTATGGAGGATTTTCTTACCTGCGTACTACCCCTTACAGGTTAATGCGAAGGAGTGTTTTTGGCTGTGAACTTTCCCTTACAATTTGATATGGAAGAGTGTCTTAGCTGAGGACTCTCCCTCAGAGGCTGAAGTGTAGGAGTGTTCTTAGCTGAAGACTCTCCCTCAGAGGCTGAAGTGAAGGAGTGTTCTTAGCTGCGGACTCTCCCTCACAGGCTGAAGTGAAGGAGTGTTCTTAGCTGCGGACTCTCCTTCACAGGCTGAAGTGAAGGAGTGTTCCTAGCTCCGGACTCTTCCTCACAGGCTGAAGTGAAGGGGTGTTCTTAGCTGCGGACTCTCCCTTACAGGCTGAAGTGAAGGGGTGTTCTTAGCTGCGGACTCTCCCTTACAGGCTGAAGTGAAGGAGTGTTCTTAGCTGCGGACTATGCCTCATAGGCTGATGTGAAGAATTGTTCTTAGCTGTGGACTCTCCTTTACAGGTTGAAGCAAGGAGTGTTCCTAGCTGTAGACTCTCCTCTACAGGTTGATGCAAGGAGTGTTCTTAGCTGCGGATTCTCCTTTACAGGTTGATGTAAGGAGGGTTTCTAAGCTGCGGACTCTCCGTTACAGGTTGATGCGAAGTAGTGTTCTTAGCTGCGGTCTCTCCTTTACAGGCTTATATAACAGATTTTCTTAGCTGCGTACTCTCCCTAACAATCTGACGTTGCCTCATCGGCCTCTGCCCGCCAGAGGCCGATGAGGCAACGAATGATGTGCCTGCCGCCTCTGCCCGCCAGGGGCCGATGAGGCATAAAATAATGCGCCAGTCGCCTCTGCCCGCCAGCAGCAAGCGAGGCAACGAAAAATGTGCCTGCCGCCTTTGCCCGCCCAGAGCCGGTGAGGCAATGAGGACTCCACCTCTGCCCGCCTGGGGCCGGCGAGGCGACGAATACTGTGCCTGCCGACTCTGCCGCCAGAGGCCGGCGAGGCGACGAATACTGTGCCTGCCGACTCTGCCGCCAGGGGCCGGCAAGGAGACGAATACTGTGCCTGCCGACTCTGCCGCCTGGGGCCGGCGAGGCGACGAATACTGTGCCTGCCGACTCTGCCGCCAGGGGCCGGCGAGGCGACGAATACTGTGCCTGCCAACTCTGCCGCCAGGGGCCGGCGAGGAGACGAATACTGTGCCTGCCGACTCTGCCGCCAGGGGCCGGCGAGGTGACGAATGATGTGCCTGCCGACTCTGCCGCCAGGGGCCGGCGATGCGACGAATGATGTGCCTGCCGACTCTGCCGCCAGGGGCCGACGAGGCGACGAATAATAATGCATTCGTGGCATTATATGACGGCAAACGTAACGATCAGGGGCATTGTACATGTGCTCTCAGTAGTAATACATTCTGGCCAACAACGTTATCATCGCAGTCTGAGAAGATATTCACTTCACAGAGCACAAAAACAAATAAGACTATATGAGTGTCGTATATGTTTCCTCAAACCATCATGACTTACAAGGAATCGGATATGAGAATAATGCTTCTGTGACATGTGATAATGGATTATAAAAATACTGTCATATATTAACAAATGTGATGGCTTTGGCATTCATAGTCCACGTGGTGACAATTTGAGCCGTCCATGGTCAGGGTATTTAGAAATCAAAATGAAATCAGAGCCGGTGCCAACAATTTCCGGCACCGCTTCCAACACCGATGCAACTAAATGGCAAGTAGAGCAACTGGAACCGCCGGTGTTTTCTGAAGTACCATGTGGCTGTAGGTATCAGCTTAAAGACGGCACTGAATGCATGTGCCGCCTATTACAGTATGATGTGCTTGACACAACGCTTAATTATTCCAACCAAACACGTCGGCTACTGCAAATGGTTTATTTACGAGTGATGGAACTATCATCATTCACAATACATTTGGAAACAATACGTTAAACTGTCAGTACAGTAGGATCATAGAAACAACTATAGCAGTATGTTTGGAAACAATAGCGAGCTCCTGGATTGACTTCAAATACCGTGTAATTAACTAATACTGAGGACACTGAGTCTATATGATGCTACACTGCAAAGTAAGCCTGTGTTTAACACTTGTCGAATGATACCATCTGTGTCATCACGCCCATCCGCTGTATCTGTATTCGAAATATATAATGCTCTGATTTATCACAACACCGAGGAATAGACAGCTCAAACCTAAAATGAACTACTGCAAGCAAACCATGCAGTACTCATCCGACGGTGTCTCTAGAAATCACAACCGCTACTGATACCGCCGCTGGTTTAAAAAAACTATCTGCCCGTCCTTGATGCAATGTTAACATCATTGGCTTGTTGTCTGTGCTATGTCGTTAAATGGCAACTTTGGTTTGTCATGTCTGGGCCATGTCGTTGAATGCCATCATTAGCTTGTCATGTATGTGCCATGTCGTTGAATGCCATCATTGGCTTGTCATGTCTATGTCCTGTCGTTGAATGCCATCATTGACTTGTCATGTTTATGTCATGTCGTAGCATAGACAGGCAAAGCTGTTTTTTGCCTAAGTGTAATCAAAATGAACTGATCCAAAGTTTCACCCTTCAGTAAATCTGTTAATCAAGATGAAGGCAAACATCAAGTAATAATCTGCTGTTCTGATTAAGATTTGTTCTCCTGAACTTTTCACAGATACCAATAACATGCCGCCATCGTGTTGAATTATTGCATCAATTAATATTCCTGATGTTGGTTTGTTTGGTGAGAGTTGATGTACCTTTAATGAGGGCTACTCTAATTTACATCGCTAATTATTTTAATAACGCATCCGACAGCGGCACAAATCGACGCAAAGATTGCAGGAACATATAACTGTCAAAATATTAATTGCCACGCTGACACATCACTCATTCTATATAACTTCTTATTGCCACCTAGTGCAATACCTACCGGAGCGATTGACTCATCACTTTTCCTCAACTATTGGCACACCATTTCTTGCTTCAATTTCTCGCCGCTTGGAGGCGCCACGAATGGATGCAAATTGGAATAGAATAATTCGGTGGGGTTGAAGAGTGTAATACAGCTGAAATGGCAAATTGAGATGGATCACACTACATTCAGTTTCCTAGCTGCCTGTTTTGAGGATGATCTTCTACCAGCGAGAACATAAGTTGGGAAGGGGCAGTGGCAAAAGTGTAACTGGAAATCTTCGAAGAATCTACATTACTTGACAAATGTTATATAACGATTACAGTGTCATCTTGAATAATAAATACTTATTTCGATTTATTTTATTAATTAAAGAACGAAGCATTTGCGAGCAAAGTAGTAACGAAAAAGAGTGTTAGAATTCAACTTTCCATCAGGTGGGAAAGATTTTTTTTCCATGGATGTGAAAGGGCAATAAACCAATAAATTCCGAAAGCACTTCTCAAAATATTTCGACCGAAAACAAACTGTTATGGCAAAGATGGATCTCCCGTATTAGAGGACAAAACAAATATAAACCTAATATCAATCATAAACGCAAATTTCTGAACATAATATTGCATTTATATTATAATTATATCCCTATTCATGGGAATTATCACGATGTAATGTCTTCATTCGCCACGCTCATGGTCATTCATTATCCATTTTCAGTGAACAATGCGATCAATGGGATGACGTCTTAGCAATTATACTCCGCATAAATGCCAAACAATACTGAATTTGCACCCAAACATTACAGATGACTTGTTATCCTCTCTACACAATTTCCTTATGCTTGCAAAAACTCAATGTGTCCAGCAAATGTCATTTCTTGTGAATAGAAAACATACCATTAACAAAAAAAATACAATGTTTTTCTCGTTAGAATGCCCACTCTAATCAAACGAGGAATCATTATTTATTTCTAATGTACATAACGACGTACGTTTGTTTCCTGTGAAATGGTTTCAACCCATCAGTTTGAACATGCCAATGTCGACAATCTTCCTGCTCGCTTCACTGACCATAGGCCCCCAGCAGAGGACGACGGCTTTTGATGGCAAAAACCCTCTGATGAAAAAGAGTGTCTCCAGGTCCGCGGAATTACAACGAATTCTCCAGTTGCGAACCTAAAGCAGGGTGGAAGTTCAAAGCCAGCAGATAAGAGCAGCTAGCGAGGAGGTTCAGGGGCAGCAGCGTGGGGTTTTACAGGTAATTGATGGGTTGCAGCGTGGAGGCTTACATCCGACTGATGTTGGTAACGGCGTGGAGGTTCACAGACATCTGATGGAGGCAGTATCGTGGAGGTTCACAGCCAATTGAAGGGGGTAGCGGCGTAGAGGTTCTCAACCAATTTTTGGGTCTGCGGTGTGGAGGTTTGAAGACAGTTGATAGAGGTAGCGGCGTGGAGGATCAGAACCAACTGAACGGAACAGGGCGGGGGGTGGGATGTTTGTCAACAGGTGGTCAACAACGACGCCGCAATGGTTTCAAAGACTACATTTCGATTTCCCAGGATGATAATGATGGTTTTGGCCGCTCATGTTTTCCCACCCTGTTTTGATATTAATGAATCAAGATTTATTTCGAGTCAGTGTCGGAGTTCGTCGGAAATAGAACAAACCAATTACGAACGCCTGCCGAATTCAGGGACTTACTGAACGGATCCTAAAATGATATGAATGAAGTACCTTCTTGAAGACATCTATCTTCTTCATCCCACCCATCCTTCTGGTAAACACACCTTACGAGACCAAGTTTTTACGCGCCTGCCTCATTGTATCACCCAACTAAAATTCCCTTCAACTCGTTTCCTCGAAAAGCCGCATCCACATTCACAAGATCCGACTCTTTCTCTTCAACATACGACTTTCTCTTCTACTCTCGAGACCCATCACTTCATACATTAGGGTTTCAAATGAGCCATGCATCATTTTACTTTTGTTATTATTCCGTCAATAACAGCCTAGGTTTTAATACGTGAATTTCCTCACGAAAACCTTCCCATGACTGAGTTTAATCCGATTATGCAATTAATGTTTCTTCCAATAAATTTTGGTCATCACGTGTGTTTCATCAGTGCAATTTGTAAATTGCAGCACGATCGGCGACTCATCTAGGAACAATAATCATCTATTCGTATAAAACGGAGATGGCGTTACAGGTTCCCATTGTGGGTTAGGAGGGTTTATGCCTCCTTAAAAGACAATGTTTTATTTAATGTGAGATGAAGCTATTGTTAGTGTATAAGGATGGTACCAGCCGTGACTTTATAACACCTTACTGGACCGTGATGGAGGTAAAGGAAACTTTAATAGAAATACTATTTAACGTTGTGCTTTAAAAAAAATCATACTAAAATTCGTTGTACGTTTGCAAGAAAATTACTTTTTGGATTGGAAATTTCCATTGCAATATAAATGAAATAGTTCTGTATTAATGAATAATTTTGGAATTGTCAAACATTTACACCATAGAAACATGCAGTGGATGGTTCGCATTGGGCTTTTGAGGTCATCCCTGTCCATTCCTCATTTGGGTAGCTTGTCATTGCAGCATTCGTTGATTGAGACTCACTTATTTAAAAAAAAAGCCGATTAATGTCGAAACCTAAGTGAGATAGATTTATAAGTGTATATCCAGCCGTGAGAAAAGCCATAGTTCTGTGTAGTGGGTGTACATGTACATTTCAAAGCAGTTTGTCATATTTATTGTAAAACAATGAAGTCCATTGAAAACTAAACATCAAACCCGACAATAAACGATCGATAACTGCTCACTGCGGTATTGCAGTCAGTGTTACCAACAACACCGCTGCTGCTGCTGCTCACCACTTATGATGTTATAAATATTAAGAAGATAAACACCATCAGAACCCGCTTCGACCAGCACTGGATGGAAGCGAGCAGCTGCAGAAGGAGGTAACCTCCGTTGAAGCCTTGCATCGGCTCACCGACCTGGAACTGTGCACCACATCTTTGATAGGCATGAACTCCTCAACATTTGCAAGAGTGCTAAAATGAACTCCTCAGCTCGTCCCAGGCATACCCACAATATTATTCTATACACTATGCTATACTATTATTCTATATACTATGTTACAGTAATGTTGTTCAAGTGGAGGTGATTCATAATTCGGCTTAAGCGACAAGTGTGCTGTGATACCAGAAACCTTACCCTGGTAGCAAGTGATTTAACTTGATTTCTTTTAATAGTACGGATTTAATTGCGATTCACTCATGGACCTTACGAAAACAGTCTGATCTAGAATACATCAGCAATAAGTAGATTGAAACGAATGAACTTTAACTACTTCTTTATATTTTGAAATCTTACAGTTCACTGTTCCTCTAGATATTTATAACTCTGCCATTTCATTTCTGCATTGTTGCCCAACATCCGTCGAAATCAAAAATTGCCGCTAAATACAAACGTATTCAGTTCACTTCCTACTTAAACTCGCTATTTGTGTATCAGCTTCCTAATGAATACGGTTCATGGGAAAAGAAACAGTATTCTGTTTTTACTTCATTCATGACCGTCACTCGCCTGCGGAGGTGAATAACCACTAACACCAAAAAACAGGAATTTGTTCCACTTGGTCATCTGGAATCCGGTTGAAGCGTGTATGACCTTGGCCAGGAGGGATCGAAACATAGTTAACGGGATACCTAGCAGGAACTTAGTCTCTCGGGAATGTCTTATCCGATATTTGTACTGTGGGATGTAACGATGCCAGTCGTATCGGCTCTGAACGAATTGGTTATTGACAAGTGAAGTGTAGCGGATTATGTTAAGCAATATGACCTGCCTTACTGTGATGTTTTGATTCGTGATGAATGTGACCAGAAAGCCGCGCATAACAATCACAGATATATATTCACATAAATCAGTTTATTATTATTTTCCACTTCAATAAAACTAAGGTTTTCTTTGTATTATTACTATGTTACCAAAAACGAACTTACATAATACCTACCTTCCTTATTGCTGTATGCATAGCTTTTGAAAAGCATTATCCACTATCAATATTATGAATAAACCAAGAACACACTCATCCTGGACCTCTTGAAATTATTCGATTCTTCGAGAATGACAACAATTGCAAGCCATTGTTTCTTTTCATGTTCCTTAAATGATTAAATCGAGAATTAGGAATGCAATTTGTCAGAAGGCAAATACTTCAAATTCTCTTTATTCATGACACAATCATCAATGCTTTGCCTTGCTTCTCATTGAAGAATATATCATCAATCTAGATTCATTATGCAAGTTGTAATTGGGAATCTGCTAAGTTATGACTAGAAAAAAACATAAAAACCTGTTGGATTTTTTTTTTTTAATAACCCAGTTAATGAATTTCCCTGCAATTCATTTTTCTGACTTTCACATGATTTTTGATTCAATCTGAGCTGAAAGAGCTCGCCAGCCTCGGTTGCAAGAACCCGAATAAATCTTCGTTAGATGGGAATAAAATTCGGACAAAACCTTCGGACAAAAGCCAAGCGTTAATGCAAATCTTAACCAAAAAGAAAAAAGACTCAACCGCCGGAAAATGATTTAGAATCTCGCATAAAGAACGGAGGTTGACATATTATAATTCAAGATTTATTGAGAAATAGTCTTGATGAAATTAACTAAAATGTATTAAACTGAATCGAGGTCTTTACAGTCGAAACATGTTTTTTTATACGACCGCACTGATAAATGTTATCGATAGTGGCACCTTCGAAGTGTTGACACATATTCAACATATTCGTTTGAATTAGCTTCTTCGATTTTGTTATCTTTGGAGAATTTAAGTCGCACACACAATACTTTTTCTGCCGTGTATTCCCGACAACATCGCGGCCAGGACGGTAGTCATCAGGTCTATAAAGGAATATTTGCCACCAGATGTTGTTGCCATGGTTTGTATGGCGATTTCGTTTACAGAAATAAGGATTGAGAAAC
>SDVV010006192.1:0-18626 GCA_016164225.1 Gammarus roeselii
ATATATACACGAGATGAGAAGGGCTTTCCCGCCCTTCTCATCTCGTTGAGTAACGGCTTGATCGTGGGTGGAGGGCAAGGGCAAACCAGTCACACGGTCATGCCCTGCTGCTGACACTGACTCGCTGACCTCACCTATGCCCTTGGTGTGTTGCGGGGTCTTCCGACTTGACCCTAAAGCTCAAAATGGGCAAGTTGTTTGAGTGCGAGTGTATGTAAGGAGTGTGAGGTGCGCATTGTCGTCGGCCACCCCTTAATGGTTGATTCAGCCTAGGGACTGTATCTAGGATAGCGCGGAAAACCACCACCCGAGCAAGTCATTTGCCATCGCAAAGATGTGTCAGTAAAAAACGCGAGGCATTATAATGTTGAAACTTTAACATTTGATCTCAGTTAACTGTATACTGTTGTCCCATCAGCCGTGTTGGAGGGCCGCCACGCCGGCCATTACACCGTCTACAACGTGTCAGGGCGACACTACAGCAGCCGCTACCCTAGCGGCCAGTTGGTCCAGACCAACTGGGACAGCAAGCGGCCTCCCCCACTGGCCCAGCTGTACGGCACCGCTGTTGCTATGGTGCACTACCTGCACCAGGACTCTGCTAATGTGTTGGTGGTGCACTGCATGGTGAGTGGCATCACAGCAAGGTATTATAATGTTGTTACCGTGTTAGCGCCATGTTAGTGTCACCAACATGGTAACGCCTGTGTTAGCGGTGCACTGCACGGTGAGTGATGAATGGTAACAGTGCTACCAACATGGTAGCGCCTGTGTTGGTGGTGCACTGCACGGTGAGTGATGAATGGTAACAGTGCTACCAACATGGTAACGCCTGTGTTAGCGGTGCACTGCACGGTGAGGGATGAATGGTAACAGTGCTACCAACATGGTAACGCCTGTGTTAGCGGTGCACTGCACGGTGAGTGATGAATGGTAACAGTGCTACCAACATGGTAACGCCTGTGTTGGTGGTGCACTGCATGATGAGGGGTCAATGTTAACAGCGTTACTAACATGGTAACATCTGTGTTTTTGGTGCACTGTTTTCAACATGGTAACATTGCTTCGAACATAGCAAAGTTGCTTCTAACAGTGTGACAACCCTACCGGCATAGTAACATCTCTCCCAAAACAGTAGCATACATTCCAACCGTATAATATCCCTACAAACATACGTAGTAACATCTCTACCAACATTGTCAGGGGGACCCTATTATTAGCATTACCGCATTACAAATCAAGAGGAATTATGGGTGGGTTTTATGGTTTGTAAAGGTGTTCTGAAATACTTGCTTGTTGTCAGCATTGTTGCATTCCTCAGCCAGAAGGAGGAATGTGTGTTTTATTGTGCTTAGTGAATGCGTTCCGCAATAACCGGTAACAATCATTACATCATAACTAATCTCTTTGGATAAACTAGGCATATGCATCTCATTATCTTTAGTGAAAGTGATTTGTATTGTTGTTTCCATGTTTATTTAATTTGGCTGACTGACGTGCCGCAACCATAACAAAACAATTCAAAAAATTACATCCGAGTTAAATATTTAAATCTCATTATTATCAGCTAAGGTGTTTCGTAATTGTTCCTAAATTACTCCAGCCAACATGCCCGATTAACATGCATGACAAATTGGCGATCCTAAGTTAAACCGTCTGGCATTACCAAGTCATGGAATTACCATTCCTGACCAATCGCTGATCTTAATATATACAATTTGACTGTTTCGCGGCGATGACATTACAAAGGTGCTTATAATTACTGTCTATTGTATAATTTATTTGAAACATTTGGCTATTAAATCCTTCATGCTAGTGCTATGGAGGGCTTTAATTACGAAAAAGTATTTTATGTCGAGTCAGTCTGAATAATAATAAAAAAACTTATGTTATGCGAAGCTTTCCTCTATCATATTCTGAAAAGTTCTCATTCACTAGTGTATGTTAGTTATTTATTCTGGTGACCCTGGTCCCTGGAATTTCCTTTTCTATGCTCGTGTTGTTGCCGATTTCAACCGCGCTTGTGGCTGCGTGCGTCCTGAGGTCGACCTGGAGATGCTGTAGGCATTGACTGGCTCCACCTCTACTGGAAGTTACACTGCAAAAATACGATTATTCTCGCGTTTCTTTTGAAATAAATTCGCTAGTTTTTTTTCAACGGTTACAAAGGCATTTAATTAATTCATTCCTCGCATTGCAATCGTTAGGACGGCAAAGGCAACACGGCGCTCCTGCTGGCATGCGTGATGTTGTTGTGCCGCGTGTTCCACTCAGCGCAGCAGCCCCTCAACCTGTTCGCCATCAAGAGGGCACCGCCCGCACTGCAACCCTCGCATCATCGGTACGACCAGCTCTAGACGATGACCAGGGTCAATTGCCTGCATGGGCCATCTAGGCTTCGTGTCTGTAACTCAGGTCACTGGAATGTAATCGATGTTCGAAATTAACGACTCGTTATGGCAGACTGAATTACGAAGGTCGACAGATGATAATGAGTCTTTTTTTTAACTAGGTTCGACCACTGGCCTTACAACTTGGGTTTTCAGCCATTCTGAGGACGCAAATGGCGGCCTTTCTTACTTTATCTAGTGTTGATCAGTTTGGCTTGGTATCAGGTTGATTGTAGCAACATAGCGGAGGGAAGTAATCCCTATGAACTTCATCACAAACCTGATATTCAGTGTAAGACCGATGGGAAAATATTGAGGCATCCAGGGTGGAACGGATATCTAGTTTAGATCCAACCTTGAACAAACGGGGTTCCAAGCACTCGGGTAATTAATTTTTTACATTTTATTATCAACTTTACTAGTGCGTCACATTTTCTGACTCTAATTCGTCCTTCTTGTATATTTATTAGCCCTTGAAGCTTATAAGTATCTTCAAGTCTGTCTATGATTAAAATTGAATCGAATATTATCTTCGTTTTCCATTTTTCGGCAACCATGATGCTGTAACCTAGTCTTGAAGGTCAAAATAGAACTGAACTGAGTTGTCCAAGCCTGAACGTCACTATTAAGTGAGTTGTCCGAGCCTGATTGGTGGTAAAACCCCTAATCCGTATGGAAATAATGATCATTTCCTGATTAATGCAGTCTCTACAACAGTAATCCCAGCGCCTTCTCATTTGAATTTTCTTAAACCCTTTAGCTCTGACCTAAAGTCCTCTGGAATTCCCATGTGAACTTGTTTGAAATTTGTTTATAACTATGTTAGAATAAATTGAGTGAGATTATCTGTAACAACTGAAATCTGGTTTGATCTGTCCACTCCAGGTACCTTCACTACCTGCAGCAGCTGGTGTCGCCCGCCTCTCTGCTGCCTCACAGTCGCCCTCTCACCCTCCACACCATCACCATCCAGCCTGTGCCGGCCTTCACACAACGCAGGTACCGACACCTTACCATCAAAATAGACTGATCTCGAGTGTGGCGTCGTTTGGTGCTCAGTGACCTTGACTTGAGTTATAAAATCTAACGGCTTCAATGGGTTTGATTCTGACGACAGAGTTGTAGAACGGGTATATATCCTGAATGGTGTTCTTTCTGTATTCCTGGTCTAGAATGTTATTGGCTGTTGAATAAATAAAACCGTTTTAGTAACAGTATTGACGTTGTTCAAATTAGAACTGGGATGATGAGAAAGTTGAAAGACAATAGATCCACGTCTTCTAAGGTGGTGTGGACACATGGTGAACATGATTGGTGAACATGGATGAAATGAGACTGTCGAAGAGCATGGATGATGTGACTCGTGAGATTGGTGATAGGTTGAGCGGCGCGAAGAACTGCAGCGGCGCCTGACCCAGCAGAACAACGTCCACTCCCATATAAAGACTTTTACCTAGCGATTCAAAGAGCTGTGCGAAATAAATGAAACATGGAATGGTTTGATGTTCCTATGCGAAATAAATTGCGCATTATCATAGATATGCTTACACCCTGGGTCTCTTCAAGCAGCGTTCTCGACGGACTGAGATAACTCTATGCCGATTGAGAATTGGACATAGCAGACTAACGAACAGACACCTAATGGAGGCATCGCCACCCCCATTCTGCATGGACTGTTTAGTCCCTCTTACAATTGCTCACGTCTTAGCTGAGTGCCCCCACCTGGACGGCACATCGACGCACATACTCCCCAGGAGCCGGTTCCTGGACCCTCCTAATACACTCCGTCGAATGCTTACTGAGTTCCCCCCTTAGCAATTCAGTGCGAAACCGCTCTTCAACTATCTTCGAGAAACCCACCTCTTAGCTGAAATCTGATCTGTTATGAATTGATACAACATAATCTTGTTTACCGATAGACTCCTCCTTCCCGGAGGACCACCGCTTTCCTTGCTTATTGTGAGTAGAACACATCTGCAACTCAAACATACCGTGAGTCGGGGCAATCCCGTAGACGGACAATAACTTCTTGATGACTTGATGCAGCGCTGGCCGCTGGTTTGACGTTCGGTGCCAGAAGGACATTGCGCAAGAGAGCTAAGGTGTGCGAGTGTTAGTGTATGAGAGTATGAAACGCGCCTTGCCGTCGGCCACCCCCTTGCTGGGGAATTTCGGACTAGTGTCTGTATCTGATGTGCTTTCCGCCGTTTGTTTCTCGTTAAGAAACGGGATGGTCGTGGTTGGTAGGGGCCCAGTCACTATAGCGCAGCAGGGGTAAACCAGTCACACTGTCGGGTCCTGCTGCTGACGATGACCTCGGACCGCACCCCATACCCAGAGTGTGTTACGAGGTCTCCCGGTCGGACTCATTAGCGCATAGGAGCCAAGTTTGTTAAAGAAGTGTGAGGTGCGCCTAGCTGTCGACCACTCCTTTTCCTTGGTGATACAGCGTATTATCTGATCTGCATCACGTTCAGTGTTGAGATATTTGGCCTAGTATCTGCATCACGTTCAGTGTTGAGATATTTGGCCTAGTATCTTTATCCGCATCACGTTCAGTGTTGAGATATCTTGCCTAGTATCTGCATCACGTTCAGTGTTGAGATATTTGACCTAGTATCTGCATCACGTTCAGTGTTGAGATATTTGGCCTAGTATCTGCATCACGTTCAGTGATGAGATATTTGGCCTAGTATCTGCATCACGTTCAGTGTTGAGATATTTGGCCTAGAATCATTATCTGTATCACGTTTAGTGTTTAGATATCTGGGCTAGTACCTGCATCACGTTCAGTGTTGCGATATTTGCCTTAGTATCTGTAGCTGCATCACATTCAGTGCCTAGGTATTCATCATTTTTTGGTAAACTTTAGTTTATGTTTCCAAACTCTAGCGAGGTCATATATGGTTTTGCTATGAGTCGTTTTTTCAGCAGAATAATGCGTTTCATACGAAAGAATTCTGAACTCTGGTTAATTAAAAGGTTTATCCGTACGTCCGTTCATTGTACGCTCTCACATAATTGACGAAATTTAAAAAGTTGTGCAGTAATAATGACAATGACATACTTTTGAAGCTCATGTGAAGTACTGCAATGACATGCTTTTCATTCATAATTCGAATTTTGAAAGTAGTACAAGGCGATTTTTGAATAATCACAAAATCTTGCAAAAAAATTCTCGTCTTCTACAGTTTCCAAGTCATATTAACCTGCAATAAATTTGAAAGCCTATGTATAATATAACTATAAAATCAAGACTATTCTATATTTTTCATTTTAATTTGTTCGAAAGCTGTTGCGGAGTATTATAACGGGAATGATTTTTTGTTTCAAAACATGAATCAGACAAATTGTGTCATTTATTTCATTCTAAAAATCCCAAAAAATAGTTCCTAGTCCACCCCATAAGCGGAAGAGTTCTGTTAGGGGAGTATTGACGTGCTCTAATTTATTCGGTATGGAAAGATGTACTGTTAACTCGAGGAAACCCTGAGACTTAGGTTTGTCCTCAGGGCCCAGATCTCACTCACCTTTGTGTTCTGGCTGCAGTATGTCAGTACTACACAACTTACCGACGCAAGCGTTTCGTACCTCATACATCTGGGCCTCATTATGCTTGTGTGCAAATGATTAAAGCACAATGACCACTGACTGGGTATTCATTGCAACGGTAGCAATGAGTAAGCATTCCGACGCCCTCTGGAAAAGTTTTTTATTTATTATTCCTTTTACCATAATTACCATACATAAATGTGGTCGACAAATCGTGCAATCTTTCTTCGAGATACAGGCGATGCTGGTAGACCTGATCTTTCCGCTGTGCCAGACATGTCTGGTTTGAATTTGTTTTGACTGATGATAACAACTAAGCCGACTCCGTGTGGTGATCGTAATTGAGGGTCTCGCAACTCCCCTTGTTAGGAGTAATGGCTTTTGACCTGCATTGCTCCTTCCTCAAGGGACGGCATCCGGCCATTTGTGGAGGTGTGGCAAGGAGAGCATCGCGCTCTCACTACGTTGGTCGAGTACGAACACATCAGAGTGTTCTCTACCAATGCTGACAAGGTGAGCCGAACACATCAGAATGTTCCCCATCACTGCTGATGAGGTAATTCGAGCACATCAGAGTGTTCCCCTTCACTGCTGATGAGGGGATTCTAGCACATCAGAGTGTTTCCCATCATTGCTGACAAGGTGAGCCGAACACATCAGAGTGTTCCCCATCACTGCTAACGAGGTGAGCCGAACACATCAGTGTTCATCACTTCTGAAAAGATGATTTGAGCACATTAGAGTGTTCCCCATCACTGATAACAAGGTGAATCGAACACATCAGAGTGTTCCTCATCACCAAAGAACACATGAAGCGTAAGCAGGATGTTATCTTGAGAGGCATTGGTGAGAGAGTAGCTGATGTAAGGGCTGGGTTTCGAGGTGTGGTGAGGCAACTGATTGGGTCTAAATGTGACCTGCAGGAGGTCACTAGAGTTAATGAACAGATTGGAATGTTCAGGGCCAAGATTTATGATGAGAATGCAAGGAGTGAGTTACTGATGAATGCGAGGAAATTGAAAGGAATGGAAGGATGCGAAAGTGTGTTTATCCAGAGGGACCTGACGTACAAACTACGCCAGGAGCTGTTCAGGAAGAGGAGCTTGCTGTGGGCGGGGGGATATCGTGGGGGAGGCTTAGCTTTGGCAGCTGTAACTTGTGGTGCTGCTGGTGCCCGACATCGCGGAGAGGCAATATCCGCTGCTCCAGGGGCAGGTCAAAGAAATTACACCAGGGTGGTGACACGCGGCGCATCTGGTCGTGGTGCGGCTGCAGCTGGTCGTGATTCTGCTGCGGGTGGTCGGGGTGTTGCTTCTGCTGGGCGTGGGGTTGCTTCTGCTGGAAG
The DNA here is from genome assembly GCA_016164225.1 of Gammarus roeselii. Classification (NCBI taxonomy): domain Eukaryota; kingdom Metazoa; phylum Arthropoda; class Malacostraca; order Amphipoda; family Gammaridae; genus Gammarus; species Gammarus roeselii. The sequence goes on from SDVV010006192.1 coordinate 7,288, forward strand.
TGGGGTAGCTTCTGCTGGTCGTGGTGTTGCCTTTGCTGGTCGTGGTGTTACTTATGCTGGTCGTGGTGTGGCTGCGTCTGGTGGTGGTGCTGTTCTGGCTGGCTAGGGCGAGGGTGCTCCTGATCAGGTTGGTGAAACCACTGAGCCAATTTTTCAGCTGCGCCAAGACCCAGCAGTTTTTCAAGCAATTTTAATATCTTTGAAAGTGGGGCATGTTAAAGTTAACTCGCTATCGAATAAGGTAGATTTTATTTTGGACTTGCTTCTGAAACAGAATCTTCAGGTTCTAGCTGTCAGTGAGACGTGGTTGCTACCTGATGTTGCATCTCCCTTCATAGACATTGCTAATTATAGTTCTGTTTGGAGGGACGTAGATGGCTCAACATTGTGTTTTTAGTGTTAGAGGTGCACATTCCCAATGTTGTAGCAGTGCACCTAATTGATTATGATCTGTGGATTGTAGCTGTTTATCGGCCTCCCTCTTATGCAATCTTGGAAAACACATCCTTGGTAAACTTTTTATTAAACTTTTGCCCTGGCAAAAGGTGATTTTAATTTACCAACAATTGACTGGTCCTCGGACCTTATTGCTGGCTACATTCAGCCCATTGACCTGCAATTTTTTCATCACTTTACCCACTTTTGCAGTGGGTAAAGGAGCCCACATTTCTACTATGTGATAACCTTCCAGATCTCGTTCTCACATCTGAGGAGGATCATGTTGGTGAGTTGTCTGTGCTGCCGCCGCTGCCTTGCTGCCAGTATTCTCCTGTTGTCTTCGAGTATATCTTCAGTGGGGTGGAGCCGGAGCACGTGGCCGTGGAGGAGAGACGCCTTTGGCGTAAGGGGAAATACGTCAGGATTTTAGCGGCTGTCTCAGATTGGTTGGGGGCTTAAACTTAGCTATTCTTCAGTGTGTGAAGACCTTTAATTTTTGCAGTCAGTTTTGATGTCCCTGATTGATAAGTTTATACCCCTCTGGTCTGTCAGTTCTGGTCCGCCATGGGCTGTCAGGGCGCGCCTGCTTTTGCCCGAAAACGGTCAAAAGCACGGCATGAATACAAGCAGGTTAGAAGGGCGGAGGGCCGCAACTCAGCCATTGCTCTTGAGAAGTTTTATACATTCAGAGAGCTGAATATGAGCTACGGAAAATTTCCCCTTGATTCATGAAAGAAATACGAATCAAATTTAATAAACAGACCTCATAACAGGAAATTGTTCCCTGCTTATATCAGGAAAATAAAGATTGGTCGTCCAGCTGTTGGTCCTCTCCGACTGCAAGGTGGTGAGATAGTGCAGGATCCTGGCGGGATGTGTGAGGTCTTTGCTGACTCTTTTCGGGGATTTTTGTCATTACAGCTCCTTTCCAGCTATTTGCAGGTAGTTTGTCAGATGTTGATTTCTCCAGGGAGATGGTCAAACGTATTCTCTTGGCTCTAGATCCCAGTTCCAGTGTGGGAACAGATGACCTTCACCCACGTTTGCTGGGGAGCTGTGCTGATGAGCTCTCTTTACCTCTAATTTTAATATTTTAGAAATCAATGAGGACGGGAACAGTTCCTGAGGTGTGGAGTAAATCGATAGTCGTGCCAATATTCAAGGCTAAGTCTCACACTGATCCCCTGAATTACAGGCCTGTAAGCTTGACGTCGGTTTGCTGCAAATCAATGGGAGAATGGTTGTATCTCGCTTGACTGAGTATCTTGAAAGCAACAATATTCTATCATCTCATCAGTATGGTTTTCGGAGTAATCGCAGCACTGAGGACCAGTTGCTGTTGACCTATGATGATGTTGGGAGGTGGTTTGATGAGGGATATATTGTGTATGTCATAATGATTCATTTTTCAAAAGTTTTAATTTGGTGAGTCATGGTGTACTTTTGTTTAAGCTGAAGTCTTTGGGTGTTTGTGGTTCGTTGCTGGCCTGGATCTCTGCATTTATTTCTGGCAGAGTAACGAGTGTTTGTGTGAATGGCAGATTGAGCAGACCAGTTGATGTAACTAGTGGTGTTCCTCAAGGCTCTGTTCTTGGACCACTGCTGTTCTTGATCTACATTAATCACGTGTCTAATGGTCTTGCATGCCAATTCAAGGCATTTGCAGATGATAACAAGTTGTACCTGGCATACTTGGGAAGAACACTGATCATGCTGTTCAGGGTGACCAGTCACTCCCAAGTGGGTTGGATTCAGTTGACTCTGTTGATAGGTTCTGGAATCTTGGATCGAATCCAAATAAGTGTGTTGTACTGCGCTTTTATAGAGGTCGCATTGATTTTGCTGCCCTGGTTCCCGTTAATCAGTACTTTCTGCAAGGTAGAGCATTTAAGTTTGTCAGTGCACATAGAGATTTGGGTGGCAGTATGGATACAAGTCTCTGATTCCACCATCATATTCGTGTGGTGGCTGCAAAGGCTGGTGGATTGGCAAACTGTTTATTGAGATCAACTGTCTGCAGGTCCCCTTAGTTTATGCTGCCTTTATATGTTGCACATATTCGTCCAATCATTGAGTATGCATCCTGCGTTTGGAATACCAGATATTGTGGGGACTGCAGGCTGCTTGAATCTATTCAGAGAAGATGGACCAGAAATATTGATGGTTTTTCGGATGTGGACTATGGAAGTCGTTTGAAAAGATTGGATTTGTTTTCTGTTAAGGGTCGGCTTCTGATGAAATACTGGATTTTGTATGGTAAATTAGAGGATTTGCTAAATATGTTTTCATTGGCTCGCTCTTCTGATGCCACCAGTAGGTCCTTCAGTGTGTGATGTATTGGTCTATGGAATAGCTTGCCTGCTGATGTTTTGCAGTTGACGAAAATCACTCTATAAGCAAGCTCTTGCTGAGCTGATGTATGATGAATTTTTAGACTTTGACTGAGCAGATTCAGTTTTATTTGTATGTGGTAATGAATGTGTATATATAAATATATATTTTAATTTTGTGTTGTGACTGACAAGATTGATGTATGATCAGTTGCCTGAAGCACAGATTTTCGGATTTTTCTGTATCATTGCTCTGCCTTGCTTTTGTGGTTCTGGAGTGCTGTGGCATTTGTGCCTCCTGTCTTGCCCTGAACTCGGGCCTTCCCTGGGGTGCTGGGCGGTCTTGAGGCCACCAAGGTGAGAAACTGCTGAAAAGGTGATCCGAGCACATTAGAGTGTTCTCCATCGCTGCTAACAAGGTGATCCAAGCACATTAGAGTGCTCTCCATCACTGCTGATATGGTAAGCTAACCACATCAGAGCGGTCCCCAGTAGTACTGACAACGCTGACAAGATGTGTTGGCCACATCACAGTAATTCACATCATTGCTGACATAGTGAGTCGACCACGTCTCATTGATTCACATCGTTGCTGACAAGGTGAGTCGACCACATCACAGTGATTCACAGCATTGCAGACAAGGTAAATCGACCACATCACAGTGATCCCAATCAGCGATGGCAGAGTAAGACGACCACATCCGAGTGTTTTATCTCGTCAATGTTTTCAATGTTTTACTTAGCGACTGGCGTTTAATTGAGAGAAGGAGGCATGCAATGATCGCTAAATAAATTCATTTGAAAATAAAACGAAAAGGCTTTTCAAAAGTTTATTTAAATTTCTGTGTTTTGTAGTTACCAAGGTATATTTTACCTTGATCAAGGGAATGCATTAGTTACTTCAAAGGTATCTTCAGAGGGCAAGTGTCATGCTCCAATAACTTGTTGTAAAACTCTAGATACACGCATTCAACTGACGGTTACAATTCGAGAGCGATATTACTGACGGGTCGCCAGACATCATCTCTTGAAGTTCAAGGTTTGTCGCGTCATTAACTCCTCTTGAAGTTCAAGGTTTGTCGCGTCATTAACTCCTCTTGAAGTTCAAGGTTTGTGGCGTCATAAACTCCTCTTGAAGTTCAAGGTTTGTGGCGTCATAAACTGTTTGCCTTTAAACTCTTAGAAAAACTTAATAACGTCCCACTTTCAGCTTCAACAGCTGATATCTCGAAAACATTCGTCCACTCATTCCCAAATTTGCATTGCATCACCGTGTTGCATAATTAACATCATTTGATTTTTGACGGGTTACTGAAGTCTAAACGTGTATGAGCTGTGATGAAGAGTAAATAAATTTAACTGATGTTGTGGTTATTCCTAAACAGACAGTTTTATTTATGAATCAAAGGAACTAATGGGTATTTTATGATAGTCTTTGCCTTTGAATTAAGTCAAAACTATATCAGGTCCATTGGCAAACACTTGATGCTATGCAATTAGCAGGTAGAATAGCTGAATGATTTTATTGTTCAATTAGTTTTCCATGTTGTGTACTTCGATAGAAGTAATATAATGTAGTTATTGCTTTGAATTCTTAAAATCCATTTTAATATCAGTGACCGCAGCAGCGTAGCATAGCTACAGTACAAGAGGCAAGACACAATGTCACTACGACTGATCTGTCGGGTTGAAATGCATCAGTACAATCAATCGTTCAAGACTTTTATTGGTTACTATAGAATCTGTGTGGCACTGCATCATCCTCTTCGTCTTTGTTCGTGAACCACACGGACAGTAAAATAACCCTCAACTGAGTGGTATATTCGATGATGGTCGTGCTCCTTACCAATGAAACAAGTTGTCCACACCTTATCTTTATGTGACGCACTAATAGCTACGCTTTTACCCAGTTCACCCCTTTTCTTCTGGCTGCTTTGAATCTCGTGCTATTCTGGCGATTTGATTTCTCTTCCGTCCTTGTTCTTCACTTTGGGCATTCCCTCGTTTCTCCCAGTCTAGACCATATTTTTATCCACTTCGTATTGTTTCTCGCCCGTGGGCAGATCGTCGTGCCCCTGAACGTGCACGTGCGGGGCGACGTGTGTGTGTGCGTGCACCATGCGCGCCGTCTCGTGGGCAAGCTGACAGCGGTCAAGGTGGCGCAGGTTCAGCTCAACACCGGCTATCTCTGTGCCGAGGACACGTCGCTCGCATTCCCGCTGTAAGCAGCGAAAATATTGCTTTAACAGCATGACTAGAATTTTGATGAATTTAATAGGCATCATTATGATGTTAACGACTGTATATTATTTCTAGCTATACCATGGATCTGGGGGATGCGGCCTAGTGTCTGTATCTGTGTCTGTATCTGTCTGGATGTACATATTTTTTCCTAAAACATAATGCAACTTCCTGTGTTACCATTCAGTCATCAATCAATAAAACCTGCTTCTGTTCCTCAGGTCTGACTTGGATGACGTCACCGAGGTGGACCGGTACCCTGAGCGGTTCACTCTCACCCTGAACGTGTCCCTGGCCTCAGCCTGCAGTGATCAATCTACCACCTCCGGCAAAGCGGCGCCCCCGTGGCTGGCTCATCCTCCCGATTCCGCCTCCTTTCGGCCCGCCGTCCTATTCTCCAACGTCCTCGAGCTCGAGGAGACCAAAGAGAAGTTCGGTAGCGCCAGGGGATCGCCTGCCCTTCCACGACGGCCTGGACCGCCCAGACCACCAGCACCGCAGGTTAGGGTCGTTGTCACAACTGAGACCTTCAACCAATGGGTCAAAACCATTTTCCAATGTTATTAATCCAGCTAAGCAAGTTTCATAATCAGAAAACTTACCCTAAATGCTTTCACTTTTGTCTTCAATTTCACCCCCTGGCTTGCAATCCCAATGCCCATGGGTCGACACCATCTGGGCGGAAGTTACGACCCATGTACAACATTGCATACCTTCCAAATGGTTAACGCAGCTTTTTTGGTTCGCTTCGTTAAAATTGGTAGCCCTAATATAGATAGGTCAGGAAGCGAACTTAACTCAGTGCTAAAATTATCGTGATCCAAGTAGCACCAACTTATGCAAACTCTTCGCCGATCTGATCACTCACGTTTGCATATCCACAAACACTACTACCTTTCCGGTAAGGTGTTTCTGGAATGATTTAATCATGGAACATGGATATAAACAAGAAATTATTGAGAATAAATCCGACTGATGTAGTTCAAGACATCCATTTGTGATCCAGTGATTATCGATGCGCATAATATGTCTCCTCCCTCTAGCAACTGGTGCAGTGTTACGGGTGGAACCTCCGCTGTATCATAGACTCGCTCTGGACCCGCTTTTATCTGCCGACAGGAGTGTTCGAACCAGGAAACCGTTGAAACTGTTGGATAACAACATGTTAGCGTTGAACTGGTGTAACCTTCTGCACGGCTCAGATATGGCATCGGGGAAGCGTTTCGCCACCACTGGGGCGGGCTGAAATTTTGAGAGTACAAGATCCCATGTGTATTCTCAAGATCGCTCGTCGACACGACCGGGGCTTTTGGGAGGTGTTGCGGCGTAGTTAACATCTCTCATCTTCTTCCCCATCTTCATCTTCACAGAGTGAGTGCTGAAAATGTGTAGTAGTGGAAGATACCTCGTGTTTTCACAGGATCGCACGTCGACATAGCCGCTGACGTCGAGGGGGCTGATGATGTTGCTGGAGTACTGAATAGTGTCACCAGAACAGCTCTTTCAACCAAACACCGAAACACAACGTACTGATGATTGAGGTTGGATGAAAGTTCAAGGTCAACACGGTCGGCAGTGGGTTCCAAAACTGCTCTTGACACCTCTTGTATCAGAAAGATGGTGGCACACTCCACTCGTCAATTTTAAATTACCAGTACGCTGTCAGGGTGTACATAGGTAAGCCCATCAACTCCTCAACTTGAAATTACCATTACGCAGTCAAGGTGTGCATACCATCATTGGCAAACTACCTCCTGTAGATGTTCATAAATCGAGAAAATGAAGAGTGGTTGTGTGTCACAATACTGGCGCTTAAGCAACACAGCACAGCAGGTAAACACCCAAGTATCAAGGCGATCACTGAACTATTTACAATGGTTCCTGCAGAACACTATTTGTAATCCTATCTATAGATTAGAGTAGTGAGGCTTTCTAGTGCGCTGCAGCGAATGTCCTTCTGGCACGGGACGTAATCCCATCTACAACTGACGCATTAACTGTTGACGTGTGCAACAAAGTACCTCACAGGTGTAGTAAATTAAGTATCACCTCATAAATGCTGGATGACGACTTGGAAATACGCACCCTATATTCAACGTTCCGATTCCCTCGATAAACACTGAAGTTGAAAGACAATCGTTGATTTTTAAACAACGGTCCCTGCAAGATAGTATTTGTAATCAGATCTGTCACTGATGCACCAACTGGTGACGTTGGCTACAAAACACCACTTAGGAGTCGTAAAGCTTACATCTCTTCACCAGTGCCGGATTACAACTTGAATGCGCAACCACATTTAGATTTTATCTCCGCAACAACAGCTCATCTAGGTATATTAAGCACAATTTGGTCTCATCGAACGGCAGTTCTCGTTCGTGGCATAGTTACTAATAATGCGGAACGGAACTCGCAATCACGCTCAACGACCGGCGACTCTGCCGGATCAGTCCAAAGTAAAACGCTCTGAGAACAAGCACGTGGCTAATGAACTTCCCATCACACAGAATCTCAAACTCAAACCGGAAGCAAAGCTGACCAGTGCTCGAGGTGACGATGAACAATAATATTGAACAACTTCGTTCTCTTGGGTAGCGAGAGTTCTCTTTGGTAATATTTGAAATAGTCGACAGCATGTACAGCGGTGAATCGTGAAACTAAGAAAGCAGGCGGCAGTTAACGCAATTGCGATTTGGGTGACCATCATTTAAGTGTACACGCTAACAGCTGTGCGGTCCAGAACTCCTGTCATCGGCCCTTACGTTATGCCCAATGTGCCCTCCTCTCCTTTCCACCTTCCCTACCTGGGACTCGAGGGAAGTTAGTTTGACTCTTACACTCGACGACTTCACACAGTGGGCTAGACAAAATACAAGTAAACCAACATTAGAAGGTTAGGTTCATGCCAAACATATAAGTTAGGTTAGTTCACAAGCATATAGTACTTGCAAGCACGACAGATAATGTTCTTGGCTAATCCACCTTTGTTACCTAATCTATCCCTCCTAAAACGGCACTAACCAACTCTCAGTTTAGTCCAGCTCATAAAACTATCAAAATCCTAACCGCTACTGCCCTCACTTTGATCCGCGTTGGCTAACAAAAACGATGCGAGGCAAATAGACTGAAAAAAATTTAAAGTTGAAATTCGTGTATTTTTTGAGGTGGTGATACGGATTACCATTACCCGTTAATGGTTTTGGTCCATCTTCTCTGGATAGATTCAAGCAGGCTGTCTTCCGAACGATATCCAGTGTTCCACACGCATGATGCATACTGAATGAGTGAGCGAACACGCGCTTCTTTAAAGGACAGCATTAACTCTGCGGACCTACACCAACTTTTGGGGCGACCATACGAATGTGATAGTGGAATCTGAGACTCGTATATACACTCTTACCCCAATATTTATGTTCTTTGACAAATATCTTTACTCAAGCATGAAGGAAATCCTTGTTCACTAGAGCCAGAGCATCAAAATCTATCCGAGTTTTATGCCCTTCGAGTCAACTAAATTCAACCAAGTTTGGAGGACTGAAATAGCAGGTTCAGTGTCCTGTCATAAATATCTCAAGTACAGCTTGTAGTCGTCTGCAAATGCCTCGAACTTGTGTGAAAGACCACTGTTGATGGGACTATTGAAGTTCAATAAAAGCAGTGGTTCAAGGACAGAGCCCCGAGGCACACAACTAGTCTCATTGCCATCTACAAGGGAGCCTACATGAGTCAGGCTGGCGAACCCCTCACGGTGCCTTGCTTGCGGTGGCCCCGTCTGGGGCCTGGGCTTCAGAGGAAGTCCTTCAACCCACATTATTTTATATCCTCGTCGGTGGGGATGGCACCGAGTGATCCGTCTCTGCGGTGTCAACATGCACGTAGCCTGTGCGGTAAACTGGCCTCAGGCTACGGACTAGCAAGACACCAGAGCCACAACATACACACCGATTTTTTTTCCATGGACTAGTGAAAAGTCCAGATCAATTCTCTCTGTCCAAGCATCCATGCCCTCATGAGGTCATCCCTTTAAGCATCTTGTTGGTACGTTGCAGGGTTGCTGAGGGACAACACCACACTGCAAGTAATGAGGTTCTGGTGTCAACATAAATACAATATACTGCACGGGTAGCTATTTGTTAACCGGGACAAAAGTAACAAAGTTGATTCGGACATCAGCTACAACGTTCGATCACACCACTAAGCCGGTCATCCCTTCCTCTCTTCCAACACAGGCGTGTCGGTAAATATAGATGATTTCGGGCAGTGCGCTGGTTTGGTTTCCACCACCGCAGGTGGAAACTGGAGCTAAGCAACAACAACAATTGGTCTCATCAACTGGGCTGCTAACACTGCCACTCACAAAAATACTCATCACCCTGACGGAGAGGTATGCAGAGATCCCGAATAGCAAGATAACGATTGTCGAATGGTTGGTGAGGCTACTGAACATCTGTTTTGTGGCGAGCGTGGTACCGATTGAGTGGCACAGGACTTTCTGCAATATATAGGGTGCTGTACAAAGGCCCTGCGAGGCGTTTTAGTTCATGGTATTTCTGCCCGCATTTAATACCAAGCTGGCGGGAGGCTGTTGGGTGCAAGGGAATGTGGAAAAACCCGTTAGATAAATCAAGCTTAATGAGGTGGTCATCCTCAGTGAACCAGTTTAAAACTTTCCTAATATTTAGTAACGTGAAATGAGGGGCATAGTTTGTTGAGTTATAGTGCTTGGTCCAGCTCTGTCCGGAGGAGGTCACCCCGCAAACTATTGTAGGACATCGAACGTCGAAGGACATTGCGGGTTGACCTCCTCCGGACAGAGCTGGACCAAGACTGATAGAGACGCCTCCAGTCCCCTTCCTTATTAAATATGGGAGAACGTAGTTGCCAGATCTTACGATCTTGGCTGACTAGTCCCCCCAGTTGGCCAACTACTCCCCCCAGAGCATCAAAATGTTAAAGGACATCATAATGCCGAAGGACATTAAAATGTCGAAATACATCATATGCTTGAATGAGATCAAATGTTCATAGGAGATCAAAATGTTGAAGGAGATGGAATGTCGAAGGAGATCAAGTGTCGAAGGACATCAAATGTCGAAGGACATCAAACGTCAAAGAACATTAAACGTCAGAGGACATCAAACGTCTAAGGACATCAAACGTCAAAAGACATCAAACGTCAAAGGACATCAAACGTCAAAACACATCGAACGTCAAAGGACATCAAACGTCAAAGGACATTGAACGTCAAAGGACATCGAACGTCAAAGGACATCGAACGTCAAAGGACATCAAACGTTGAAGGACATCAAACGTTGAAGGACATCAAACGTTGAAGGACATCAAACCTGAAAGGACATCAAACGGAAAGAACATCAAACGTGGAAGGACATCAAACGTGCAAGGACATCAAACGTGCAAGGACACCAAACTTGGAAGGACATCAAACGTGGAAGGACATCAAACGTGGAAGGACATCAAACGTGGAAGGACATCAAACATGGAAGGACATCAAACATGGAAGGACATCAAACATGGAAGGACATCGAACGTGGAAGGACATCAAACGTGGAAGGACATCAAACGTGGAAGGACATCAAACGTGGAAGGACATCAAACGTGGAAGGACATCAAGCGTAGAAGGACATCAAACGTGGAAGGACATCAAACGTGGAAGGACATCAAACGTGGAAGGACATCAAACGTGGGAGGACATCAAACGTAGGAGGACATCGAACGTGGAAGGACATCGAACGTGGAAGGACATCGAACGTGGAAGGACATCCAACGTGGAATGACATCAAACGTGGAATGACATCAAACGTTGAAGGACATCAAACGTGGAAGGACATCAAACGTGGAAGGACATCAAACGTGGAAGGACATCAAACGTGGAAGGACATCAAACGTGGAAGGACATCAAACGTGGAAGGACATCAAACGTGGAAATACATTTAACGTCGATGGAGTAAACGTCAAAGGACATTAAACATCGAAGGACATTAAACATCGAAGGACATTAAACGTCAAAGGACATTAAACGTCAAAGGACATTAAACGTCAAAGGACATTAAACGTCAAAGGACATTAAACGTCAAAGGACATTGAACGTCGAAGGACATTGAACGTCGAAGGACATTGAACGTCGAAGGACATTGAACGTCGAAGGACATTGAACGTCGAAGGACATTGAACGTCGAAGAACATTGAACGTCGAAGGACATTGAACGTCGAAGGACATTGAACGTCGAAGGACATTGAACGTCGAAGGACATTGAACGTCGAAGGACATTGAACGTCGAAGGACATTGAACGTCGAAGGACATTGAACGTCGA
>SDVV010006193.1:0-18626 GCA_016164225.1 Gammarus roeselii
CCATCTCCAACACGGTGCGAGTGGCCTCACCTGAATGACCTGTGACATGGCGCGAGTGACTCCATCTCCAACACGGTGCGAGTGGCCTCACCTGAATGGCCTGTGACACGGTGTGAGTGACTCCACCTCCAATACGGTGCGAGTGGCCTCACCTGAATGACCTGTGACATGGCGCGAGTGACTCCATCTCCAACACGGTGCGGGTGACTCCACCTCCAACACGGTGCGAGTGGCCTCACCTGAATGACCTGTGACACGGCGCGAGTGACTCCATCTCCAACACGGTGCGAGTGACTCCACCTCCATCACGGTGCAAGTGGCCTCACCTGAATGGCCTGTGACACGGCACGAGTAAAGTGCGCGTTGCCCCCATTTTTGTAAAAGTCGTCAAAACATTCCGCGAAATCGACGAGGCGGTCCTCCTTCACCTAGCGGTAATGAGGCCAGGAATTAGCACAAGTCCTAGTAAATGGAATGAGTCATAGCATCTATGATAGTTACACAATAAATAAGGAAAGAGACTCTTAGATCAGTATGCGGTTATTGCATACTCTGTAGTGCATAGCTATGTGATGACTCAAGGTTGCTGATAACCGAATTATGTATCTAAATGCACTATAAACAAGTCAGCTTCATATGTCAGCGCAATAAAACAAAAGTTGCAGCTTATAATTTCAGGAGGGTCTTTCAGTACGAACAAAGTTCAATTTGGATGGAAGAGGAGATGTCTTGGCTGTGTGGAGTCAATTATTTGACTCGATATTGGAAACAGGCAGTGCTGATCCTTGCAAGGTAGCTACGCCTGATCAGTTCCACCAAATGCCGCCATGATAGTTGGCACTGTTTGGTGCCGGTAAAAGGCACTTTAAACCACTCATAACTTATTGTATTCTCTGCTAGGATGCATTATGCTTTCCTATTGATCTGCTGGGAGGTCAGTATCTCCAGTGCTTCATTAAAATAGTGGCCTGTGAATAGCAGGTTACCGTTCAGACGATACAAATACGTTTTTTTGCTCGATCAATTTGACATATAACCATCGAATAACTTAGTGGCCCGGTTGGTGACCTGCAATAAATATATTTACAGTCTCTTCGTCGATACCTTAGAGACTTTCAGATCCGCGAACCAGAGGATCCACGTCACCCCCACTTCTGCTGGGGTCGGCTTCCCACACCCGCTGCCACCCACCACCAGCCCTGCGCCACACAACAAATTAGCTAGGACAAGTGAAACATATTAAATTTTACTTGAGTGAAGCAACCAAGTACTTAATGAATAGAACTCTTGACAATACGATTAATTACAGGTCAACATTTAGGTCGAAATCCACATACCAAGTGATAAAAAATGTTTCAAATACCCCTGTTCTTTAGTGGACCCAGGTAGTTTTTATATCAGATATATTGAACTACTAATATTTGAAAAAATAACTCAAGACGTTATTTCTGATTGCTGTTTAGACTAAGCGATCGTAAACTGTTCTTGTGCTCAGTGAATATTGGGCGACTAAATAATCCTGACTCATCAGATCCTTAAGGTCATCCTTGACATTTTGAAGTTGATTGCATGGGAGCAAAAATCCCTCTTGACAACAAAATCAAAAGTTTGGGAGTGTGGCTTGATCCCAATATGACCCTTGGACATCATGTTGATAAGCTCTGCTCCAAACTGAATGGTACACTCGTGTATCTCAGTCGAACGAAGAAACAACTCTACTTCAAGTCCAGACTACTCGTAATCAAATGCTCTGATTCATTTACATTTCACTACTGCCCTACCCTATGAGGTAAGTGCAAGAAAACATTACTCTCAGACTTTCAACGCAGCATAAACTCTACCGCAAAAGTAACTCACGATGGGTATTTTAGAAAGAGCGACCACGTGACACCAATTCAAAAAACATCGGGAGGCTGAACATCCAGAAGCGACTAGAGCTGAGTGAAGCAATACGAGTTTTTAAAATTTAGAACAAGCTCTCCTGTTCCAACGGTGTTGTGTTGACAATTCGAAAAGCGGCCCAACAACGATCTACACGGAATGTGAATAACATTGACACAGAGTTCAGAAAAAAACAGAGATTGGAGCCAAAGCTTTCATGATTTTAGGTCCAAAGAATTTCATCAAGCTACCTGCTGACATCCGGAACTGCGCAACCGTATCTTCTTTCCAGCAGAAATGTACCACTCTACTGCTTGCCGCAGGCACGGGCATACAGTCAAACAATTGATGACGATTAACACGGCACTGAGAACGTAACACTATATTTTCCAGCTCGCTCAGAGCATCAACACTTTCACTCTGTTAACACGACTCTTTCATCCCCGATAGTCACAATGAGATATATTATCACTACTTTTGTATTTTCGCGAAGCGTGTAATTTATTGTCACGTATAAAGACAGGGATCTCCTCGCACAGCGTCGCTTTAAATATGTCCTGCCCGGATCACACATGCATGTATGGCAGAACCCTCTAACTCACACCCACACATAACCAGACAACCTTTGCCCCCACCAAACGTATCAGGCAGATAATCAACCAATTACGTCTTGAAAACATCTCTGATCGCAATGCTATGAGTCATCAGGATGATCCGCCTATTTATTATGTAATTTAAATATACTTGGCTATTTCTCCGGTTTCCCGCCATGTTTCAGAAAAGTGGATACTCATGCTCAGCTAAAAGTTAGATGTTCGCTACCGGTCACTCACAAGTTCACTCACTCGGTTACACGATGTGATGAATGCCATAAGGTCCTGACCCATCATCATATATATTTTAAATTTGCGCACCCATCATCAAATGTATTTCAAATTTGTATATCCATCCTCATATGAATCTTGAATGTGTGTATATCTATGAATAGATTATGGCGGTACAATAATACCATTCCATCTGTATAAGAGCTCCCCAATTCACATGGGCCCCTCCACACACCAAGACCCTTTGACACTTGTACTTGGCGGATGATAAGAATAAAGACTGCCTTCACGCAGTGATGGACTCTGTATTGTCACCTAATCCGACCTGATGGTCCCGCCTCTCAATACACGCACTCCAGACTGATTGCACATATTTATTCATTTTATTGTTTAAAAGGCATTTTACGTGTATTTATGCATTTGCATGTACTGTTTATACGTAATCTAGATACATATGTTTCTCAGTGTGCAAGTACGCACTCTGTTACCGTGCCAGAAAAATCATCACACCGGTTTGTGAATAAACGAATACATATGTAAATATATTTCTTACTTGGTTGATTGTTATGCCAGTGGTTCTCTAACTCACATAGACACACCCATACCGTCGCACTCTTTGCGGTTAGATTAATTGGGCTGTGGGTTTGAACTTTAGAATTCATACTAATTACTAAGCAAAAGATTTCAAGGTCAAATAGCAACCTTATCTCATAAGACATAATGCATACTTATTGTGCACCTCAAACCTACCTTGATAGCTCCTTCGTCGAGACACGTTAGGGAGCTCAATGTTCCACGAGAATAACACACCACTCGCGTACGAAGAAACCTTCTTAAGTTGTTAATATATTATAATAATGATGCTTTCTCTGTTTTTTTGTCAGTGACTCTCTGTCTCGCATAGACCCACTCATACCGTCGCATTCTTTGCTACCCAATAAATTAGGCGCTGTACTGCTGAATTAGCATTTCTCACTCTAACTAATTGTCATATAATTGATCCCCTTGTCAAATCGCAACACCTTATGTCAACTGGATACAGTGCATATCTACTGTGCATATTAAAACTTACTCTTATATCTCTCTCGTCATGACATGTTTAGGCAATAGTCGTGTTCGTATGTCCAGCTAGGATAGTAAAATGGCTCCCTACCGCTCGCACACAGCTCCAATTGCTTAGTTACAAGTTCTAAGCTTGCCATTTTACCTATTTTAGATTTACTATGTAGCTATAAATGTATTGTTTCAAACGAAGAACATACCATCTGTGGATGAATAAACTTTTTATTTTATTTATTTATGACATCAGTAGTAGCTAATCGATGGTGACATGCCTAAACTTCCAGCGTATCACTAATAACACACATTAAATCAGAGACAGGGACCTCAGATACACAGGACTCATGGCAGCATGTGAAGAGGACAATATTGTGTTCGAAGTCCACGACCACTGACCCCGGCCCTTCTGACGGTGCCCTGTTGTATTGCATACATACGAGGACCGTAAGAGAGGCCGGGGGAGACTGTCAAAGCCTTGTAACAGTATGTAGCCCACTTCTACATTTATAACGAGCACACTCAGTTCAACTGTGTACCTGACCCCATGCAGCTACAATTACATTCTAACCAAGGGTGTACTTGCGACAATTTCCCGGTTAGGAGTCGCGTATACGAACTGAAATGTTATATAGCAGTGCGCTTCAAAACGTAAACATATACTTTCCCTCAAGAAAGTATCACTAAAGAAAAGAATTCAAATATATTGATCCAGTACCCAAGCTGTAGGTAAACGTTTATACGATTGAGCCGAGGGGTGTACATTATGGACTCCTTAACATCATGTCCGACAAATGATCCACCAGCACATCAATCTTCAACCCCTTTTTTCCCAGCACGAATCAGTCAAGTAACTCTAAACTGTACGCGCATGTTTCTGAAAATCCGCATACGCGTCCCAACGACGACATCTCTTCGATCCAGGCGTTTCGGACTCTGGCATCTGCTTCTGATTTTTGCACGTCTCTCAGGTTTGGGTTCAATTGTCTAACACGGGGACGTGTCTCTCAGGTCGTCTCGTTGCTAGAGGACCTATGCATCTGTCGGAACATGAGGAATACATAAGGTTCAAACCTACTTGGGTGTCTCTTAAACGCGAATCTGTCTCCTCCCGTGTGTTTGTGAGGGAGCTCGTTTTTTTTTTTTTTGATCCTCAGTTCCACAAGAGCCTCAACGCTAGTCATAATAGGCTCCCTCGTAAGGTTCGATGATCATGGATTCCAGTAGGCTCGCACGCCTCAGTGTGCGAGAAACAATAATGCAGTTAAAGTTATAGAAAATGTGAAAAATTTAGCATGTCAGACGCACGCTGGTGCGCAAGAGAAAAACGCTTTGACGAAACGGACCTCCGCTTCCAATCATTTAGAACTTCAAGAGTAATATGTACGCACGCTAGTGCGCACAGGTATCATCGTTGGGACTGGTACAAGGTTTACGGCGACACGGACAATGTCAGCTCCGACAGCAACACAATACAATGTTTACAGCTACGCGGTCTAGTTAAGTAGAGGTACAAATTGTTTATATAGGTAAAATAAAGACTCAGACGAAACGAATCCCCGCCTCCAACCACTTAGAACTCCAAGTATAATATGAACGAGCGACAGTGCGCACAGATAATATCGTCGAAATTGGTACAAGGTTCACGGCTACACGGACAAAGTCGGTTGGGACAGCAACGCAACACAATGTTTACAGCTACGCGATCTATTTTATTTTTAGTACAATTTATTTATTCAGGCAAGATAGAGACTCAGACAAAACGAATCCTCGCCTCCAACCACTCAAAACTCCAAGAATAACATGCACGCGCGACAGTCCGCACAGACAGCATCGTCAAAATTGGTACAGGGTCTATGGCTTCACGGATTAGATCGACTCCAACCGCAACGCGTCACAAGGTTTTATAGCTGCGCAGTCCAGGTCAACCCCAGAAACTGCACATGGTCCGTGCACGCGCGAGCGAGCACAGATTGAAGAAAAAATACTTCACAAAATCACTAAAAGGAACTCCCGCACAAATACACCAGCGTTTTAATATTGTGGATCGTGAGAAAAAAGGAAGAGCAGGTTCGTCATGAGCAGAAAAACTGCTCAGATTATTGATTTTGCACTGATTGTTTAAAGGGATAGGGTGGAGGGGGCATTGGTCCCTTGGACCAGGGTCGCAAAAAGAGCCCGATGAATCCAGGAGGGTAACCCAAGTCCCCCGAGTCTTCCCGAGCTCCTCGAGTCCCCCGAGACCCCTCGTCTCAGCTCATCTCGGCTTGTCTCGAATCATTTCGGTCAGTTCCGGCTCGTCGCGACCAACTCGACTCGACTCAACATGTTTCGACTGATCTCAACGCACCTCGACCAGCCCCGACACGGCTCGCCCCCCTCTGCGGTAGTGATCGTGTGGAATGTAATAAGAAGATTCTTCACTCAAACATTTTAGGGTGGGAGTGGGTTGGCAGAGGTGTCTCGGGTCCCAAAAGAGCCCGACGAATCCCGGAGGGTTGCCCATGTCCCCCGGGTCCCCGAGCTCCCCGGGTCCCATCGTCTCAGCTCGTCTCGGCTTGTCTCGAATCATTTCGGCCAGTCTCGGCTCGTCGCGACCAACTCGACTGGCCTCGACATGTTTCGACTGATCTCGACGCACCTTGACCAGCCTCGACGTAACCCTCGCCCTCTGCGCCAGCAATCCGCGGACTGTAATGGTTAATTGTTCTACTCAAGCATCTCACATATATACATTTTTCTGTGTATGGGTTTTACAGCGCTGGGAGGAGGGAGCAGAGGTTCCAGGATTCAGAGGGACCCCTAAAGGGTCCTACAGTTTCTCACTATTGTCCTAAAGGGTCTCAAGGGTGTCCCAAAGGGCCCCAGAAAGATCCAAGTGGGTCCCCCCAAAATCCAACTGGTCTCCCAAGTCCCCCGGGTTCTCGAAACCCCGGGTGCCCGAGTCCGGCGGGTCCCGCGGGTCCCATGAGTACCTCTTCTCCCTGGGTCACCTTGTCTCAATCCACCTCGAGACATATAATAATAACCAATGCAAAATTTATCACCACGAAAAAAGGGCAGAAAAAAATAATAGAGCCCAAGCAAGAAGAAATAATAAAATAATGAAATAGAGTGTTAATAATCTATAAAATGAATTATCATCCATCCACCAAAAAGAAACTGTTGAAAGCTACGGTTTGCATTAGTTTGCTGCTCGTCGGTCCTTGTCTGGTTTCTCATTGTCACTTTCGTTACAATTGTTTTGTTGACATTGACCGTGTAGCCCTTCAAAATTATCCAAACATTTATGACTGTGAATCTTTCAAAACGCCTAACTTTTACCTAAGTAATTTTTGAGGTGAAACTTCTTTGTACTGCTTCACGTCTTTCAAGAGTTTTCCGTTATGTGGGGATCCAGAAAGGAAAGCAACAGCCCATTACTGGTTGGATTAAGTGTTATCAAAGAGTCAACATTATCCTCTAATCACCTGACAGGAAGGTTTCATGGCCCAGTAACAGTCTTCTGCCACAAGCCTCGACCTTTGCAATTGGTTGTTCATTGAATAAAGCATTGTTTGGCATTTGTTTGCCTAAATCCCGCAGGCTTTCTTTTTCTTCGATGGCTGCGTTATTGCTTGACTGATTATATGACTGTTTAACCATCAACTTTTATTTTTATTTTGTACGTATGTATGTATGTATGTATGGACATACAGCCGTTCCCCCCTAGTTGGGGGGGTTGGCTAAGTTAAGCAGACACAGGGGGGGAGGCGTCAAATCTCCTCGCCCCAAGACCATATCTTAGCAGTTCAAATTTTGATTCGTTGAACTGCATGTTGTGTTCGCCCGCCCACTTTGAGATTTCTTTCAGATCTGTTTGATCACTTTCCTCATCTCTCGTATCCTTTACAAGGCCTAGTACTCTGGTATCTTCTGCCAAGTAGGAAATCGATGAATGTGAACAGTTTTTGTTTGGATCGTTAGCCATCACTAACAAAATCAGAGAGCCATGCACTTTGTCTCGTGGGACCTCCACAGGTGCACAGGTTAAAAAAAATCACTGATCTTGAAGCAGAAAAAAAATCATACGTTCATATCGCAATCGTGTTTATTCAAACCATTTTCAAATGAAACAAATCCATGATATCCATTTGTAGGTATTGTGCTGTAACCTTCGTCACAACCAGGCTTATATTTCACGTAACCTCCCTACTCATCGGCCAAAGTAGCAAATCAGCTTTCCTTTGGTTAACCTTGTTCCTTCATTGCTGGAGTCCTATTGTCTTTCAGTTCATCAATAATAATACACGACACGAATACCTCCAATCTCAGCCAACATCTGTAGTTTCATTCGCCGTATTGGACTATTTCTCCCAGGAAGCATAGAGAGGCGTCACAAGAACTGAATGCATGCTTGATTACGTAGTGGTGGGTCAAGCCAATCGCTAGCGTAATTAGCCGGCACTGGAATAGACGTCAAACATAAAGGTGCGCTACAGTTTGAAATTTACTCAACTTCGTTTTGTTATTTTTTCATTTCGTGTTTTACATATATTCATAGTATTCTAGAGGATGAGGTTAAGGAAATTCCTGCATTGAAAACTGAGACTTCGATCTGATCAGCTAAAATTAGCGAAACGCATCATGGAAATAAATTCAGTTTGCAGTTCAAAAATTTTCCTTAACCTCTTCCTCTTAAATACTATGAAAATTTATATTATGCCAGAAGTATTGAATATATATATTTGAAAATGCCTTGGGAACATCATTTTAATGGCACTCTAGTATTTGTTCGACCAACGAGAATTCAAAGAGCGCTTAATTTCTTTGTAAAATACTTTTCTTACTTTATAATGAAACTTCAAAGTAATTTTATTTTGCTCGTTACGGACAAAACACAGCGCAAACATTAATGAAAAGATGGAGACGCACGAAATATCTACTCACAACTATTCGATACTCATTATAACCTACAACCAGCTGTTTACAGAGGCGTTTCGCCTTATGTTTTCTTAGTTCACCGTGGACGGTCTCACGTCCGAAACGGCCAGCCAAAAATTGCGAGGTTACGAGTTCCAGCCAAGGAGGTTGGATACTCCTATACAACCTACTTAGTTCCAGCCAGCTTGCTTAACGGATCAGTCAAAACAAAAAATATACGATGCCCTTTAGCGCTATATATTAAACTCAAATACGTATCTAAATACATAAGAAAACCTCTAAAAGATCATTTGGATTTTAAATTCTGTTATTTAGTTGATTCAAACATCATTAAATAGTTCATTGAGCACGTCATATCTTCGGCGTTTCTAGTTCGCTAGAACATTGGCGTTGACGAACCTGTTATTTTAGGTGACACGAAAACAAAGCAAAGTTACAAATTCCAACGAAAAATTGCTAATAACTAGGCAACAATGAAACCTTCAGCCACGAAGATTGTTCCTTCTTCTGATGAAGGGCACCCCCAACACACCCACCAAGTTTTACCACACTGATACCGTGCATCACGGCTAAAAAAGGGAACCATGGGGAACAGTAAATATTTGCGATCGAGTGCACTGCTGTTGACCTCGTTGCAGTTCATGGACGTACGAACACACAGACTGACAGGCGTAACGACATTAGTGTATTATAATGACAAATACGGAACATAATAGCAAGGTAGTTTTAGTTTATTGCCTATACTGGATATCAAGAATGGGAAAGACAAACAACTAGTTCATTAGAGGGATCTGACGCCTGCAGTAATTTGTTCATGACTCCGGCCTAAAATAGTATACCACCGGCAAAATAATTAGACCTAAAATATAAAACGTTTTTTAAATGATATTAATATGCCAACGTAAGTAGTAATTGATGGGGAAAGCAAATCGCTGAATAATTAAGTATGATAGCTCATTTGTATGCCAATTGCATGCCATTATTATGCCTCGCCCAGCTGCATAACCTACACACATAACCAACCACAATTACCAACACATAATTCGCAGTGTTGGACGCCATGCTGTACTTCTATACTTTTAGCAAATCCCTTGTTGGATTTTGCTTTGTGTATGTGCAGATACAATATTTTCCCAGTCACTGAAAGCTTCTCACCTGGCCAGTGCCGGAATCCTTTAAGTTTACCCCACACAAGGTGCCCCAGGAGGGGAGAAGAGGGGCCTGCAGGACTCATCACGTTAAAGGAGACAAATGTCGGATAGAGGAACAATCACATACAAATTAGATTACCATAAAACGTAAATCTCTAAGCCTACACTGAAAAAAAATCGAAAAAATTAAATACCAGCCAGCTAGCAGTTTGGGTTGAGATGTGTTGTTTGCCATTAGTCGACCTTATTTGGCAGTGTGTCAGAAGTTGGCGGCTTCGACGACAAAATCTAACAATACGATAGAGAACAGTCAGAGGAGCCAGCTGCTCTGACGCAGAAGGAAGACATTATATATGTGATGCGAAAGATGCTCATGGCGAGTGGCGAACAACTGGAGATGAAATGGGAGTTGGGTACTGCAGAGATGGTACAAATACTGCGACATGGAGGGTAAGATAATCACTCTAAAATTCAATAACAAAACAATGAAGTTCAGTTTATTGAGTGATTAGCCAATGAGTATGTTGGCTAATCACTCAATGTAGCAGGTACGCTGAGACCCGCTCTAACGGCAAAGAAACTGCCAGTATCCAAACAGCCAGTGGAATAACCCACAATTGTGAACGATTGCAGACTGTTTGTTCAAGAATCCATTCATTAGAAAACCCTCCCCCTTGGCGACATTCTGACTTCGCGCCTGGAAAGGGTGTGTGGTAGGTGCGGGATATGAGTGTATGGTAGGTGTGGGCTTTGAGCGTGTGGTAGGGTAGGTGTAGGATATGAGCGTGTGGTAGGGTAGGGGTGAGATATGAGCATGTGGTAGGGGGAGGAAAAGGGCGTTTGGTAGGTGATGAGGAGGAGTATAGTTGGTGTGGAATATCAGCGTGTGGCAAGAGTGTGAAAGACCCAAACGCGGAGCTACATAATTTTAAAGAATGCATACTCAATGCTCAAAAAGCTGTGTTTAATGAGTCCATTTATTGAAAATCCGTCCCTTCGTGGGAGAATTCTGACTACTTGTCGGGAAAAAATGTGTGGGAGTCGAGCGTGTAGTAGGTGTGGATGATGAGCGTGTAGACGTTGTCGTAAGCGCGAGAAACATATAGCAGGAGTGTTAGGTGCGAGAAAGTATCAGTAGGTGTGGGAAATGAATGTGTGGTATGTACTAAAACTTAACAGAAACTGGTCTACACTGCGACACGTGACAAACCAATACGGTAGTACCAATACTTTGCTGGTAAAAAAAGGTGCAAAAGGTGTGTGTCGAATTTGCAACAATAGACACTAGCGGAGCGTGCGGGACGTGTCAACTTGGCATCAGAAACATGTTCCGTACAATCGAATGATGATCTGAAGTGATCACGGGGATAACTTGGTGACGATAGAAGTAGCCATAAAAGAGCGTTTGAGATACTGTGAGAAACGCGGAAAATTAGTTATACAGTCAAGCGCCCGGAGCTGTATACACCCATGGGAGTATGGAAATTATATAAAATAAAGGAGCTATTAAGATGATTCTGCTATATCTTGGCTCAAACTGTTAATATTACCAAAAATTCCACACACGAGCAATATATGCATCATATGTTGAATGAAGAAAGATTAGTAGATTAAATTAGGAGATCCAACTCCACCGGAGCTGGCGCGAGTCTGTTAGCTCTCCGAATGATAGTCTTCAAGAAGTTCACAAAAAAAATAGTTTTCTCTCATGTTTCAATATTTATTCTCGCTGAGAGGTCACGACAGGGTAAGCGTTAGATAGCCTGGCGAGCGTTTGACGTCAGAAAATTTTCAGTTACTCCGAAATTAAATGCAATGAACGCATGGATTTAACCAACGCCAAGTATGGGAGCTTTGCTGTAGTTGATTACAAAATTGACACTTTTAACATCGGTTTTTTTCCGTCACAACCTTTTTCGGTTTAAACCATCACTACCATTTGCAGTGGTTTCGTTGTAATCAACATCAGTGCACTTGTCGTCGCCACTGGACATCTCCACTGTAACCAAATAGTTCACTCCACAAACGACCGCATGCGCGGCGCCGGGTACTTAAGGGTTCACATGTGACAAGTACATAACCACTAGAGCATGCTTCTCACGTGATTCCATAAGTGCACTTGAAGCTCTTACCAAGCACACAGGAGACAAAATAGATGGTTGTGTAGAGTAAACTTGAATCTGCGCACGCATTCAAGTGTTAATAATGAAATGCAGAAAAAAAAGGGCACGTCGGCGAAAATTTGACGCTTGCACGCACTAGCAGCCTTTGCACCATCACAACAAGTGGTTTACTAAATCTCGTCTCTCACCACGTGACCTGGTGCCAATTATTATTGCGTTACCAAGAGATAGATTTCTTGGAAAAGCTGTTTAGTTTTGCAGCGCCCTCTACTGTTGAAGGATGACTTCTGTGATCACTACTGTTAGTTCCTTTCAGAGATATACATCAGACATATTCAATATTTATTTTAAGACTTTAAAATAGTGGTCTAGTAAAAAAACACCGAGGAACATCAAGCGACTCACACTTTAGATGCTTCATGAGTAGTTTTTGTTCAAACAAAGAAGTATCCATGTACCTTGTGATTGTAGTAGAGAACCGCATCTCTTTAATTTAGGGAGTTCGCTGACGCTCTTCGTATCAAGGTGGTTCATAGGTTATTTTGAAGCAAGCAGTTACGGATTAAGATCGGTACCGGCAAGCCGTGAAGCCGACAGGCAGCTGAATAGACACGTGGCACACTGGGCAATTAAGGCAATGACTCATACATTACGAGTATAATAAACGCATTCCCATATTATTTGTGTTCAACTGTAATGGTTTTATACATCTTGTTTCTCTAAATAATGCAAAGTGGTCATTATAGATATAAATTTTGAAATTCCAAGGGTGTCCCAACTTTCAATCTGGTCTATCAACATGCATCTGGCATCAATGAGCTACTTTGCGTGCATATTATTGGAACCTGTCCTACCTCACCTAACCTAACTTCGGGGTGCGAGTTTCTAACCCTTGGGGCATAGGTACGTATCATTCTAGTTTACATATTTCTGACCCATGGGACATATATGTAAAAATAAACACACACTTTCTCAACAGCCTATCACAGCTACACGAGTCCGCTATCTTGAGGAAAAGAAGGTCATTTTTTGTGTCGATCATAAATTGTGCATATACAACACGCCTCGAAAATCGACTTATATAACCTCTCCTGTTGTTACTTGCATTACTTATTTCAAATCTCGTAGAATAAAAATCCGATACCTCATGTACCTATGTACATCGAAATAATAATGCATTCACACTAGCTTTTTCTTGACTTATCAACTAAATTTGTAGTTATGACGTAGTATCGGAAAATAATATATGAATAGAGGGAATGAATATTTGCTAGGTGAACAATTTGGATCTTTCTCAACCATGGGCAGCCATGATCCTTTCGGGATGCTTACCCAAAACGTGTTCTTGCAATCAATCAATTAAAATATTTTACTTACTTGGCTTGTTGCTTTGACTTGAACAGTGGGACCTGAGGGAGGAAGTCACGATGCCATGGCCTCCTAATAATAAAATTTATGTTAACTCATCATTCGCAATAGCTTAGAATTAGGGGTATTTGCGAAGAGTATGTGGCTGACGTATGCAAACAAGCAAATTTAGTAGCACTGCAGGAGACATGATTGAATCCATGGAAGGTTAATCTACTTGCCTCTTAGGAAGATAATAATTGTTCATTCCCAATTTGTGCCGTTATTTGATTTCATTTGAGCCTCATTTCCACTTTTGTCGTTAGTGTGTCAAATGAAACAAGGATAGAGAGGTGATATGGAGTTTAAAATCTATTTGGCAACGATTTCAGAGTCAAATTATGGAAATTTGACATTACGATTGCTTTGATTTGAGCCTCATTTCTACCAGAGCCTCAACGTGAGTCATAATAGGCTCCCCCGTAGGGTGCGACCGTCGTTGATTCAGGTAAGTTCGCACGGCCTCGCGTGCGAAAATATTAGTCATGTCAAGATGAAGTCAGTACGTATTTCAATTGTGGCACATTCGCGTACGAGAGAGTAAAGAGTTTGATTTGAGCCTCATTTCCACCAGAGCCTCAACGTGAGTCACAATAGGCTCCCCCGTAGGGCGCGACCGTCGTTGGTTCAGGTAAAATCGCACAGCCTCGCGTGCGAAAATATTAGTCATGTCAAGATGAAGTCAGTACACATTTCAACTGTGGCATATTCGCGTATTAACGCGTACGAGAGAGTGAAGAGTTGATGCGTATCTTCGTAAAATGTGTTGTTATTTCTGTGCGTAATGGGGTGGATTTTGATTTGATTTGAGCCTCATTTCCACCAGAGCCTCAACGTGAGTCATAGTAGGCTCCCCCGTAGGGCTCAATGATCATTGATTCCAGTAGGCTCGCACGCCTAGGTGTGCGAGGAAAAACAGAACAACGCTTTAAACGTTAGCAAGAAAGTGAAAATTTTAGCAATGTCAGCCGCAAGCTGCTGCGCAAAAGAAAAAACGCTTACTCGAAACGGACTTCCGCTTCCCATCATCTAGAACTTAAAGAGTAACACGTACGCACCCTAGTGCGTACAGGTAGCATCGTCAAGATTAGTACAAGATCAGTGGCTACACGGGCAAACTCAGCTCCGACAGCAACGCAACACAGTATTTACAGCTAGGCGGTTTAGTTGTATAAATACAATTTATTCATTTAGGTAAGATAAAGACTCAGATGAAACAAAACGAATCCTCGCCTCAAACGTCTCAGAACCTCATGATTTACATGTCCACACGCCAGTACGCACATATAGTATCGTCGAAATTGGTACAAGGTTCACGGCTACACGGACAAAGCCAGCTCAGACAGCAACGCAACACTATGTTTTCAGCTACGCGGTCTATTTCATTATAAGTACAATTTATTTAGTCAGGCAAGATAAAGACTCAGACAAAACGAATCCCCGCCTCCAACCACTCAGAACTCCAAGAATTGGTACAAGGTCTACTGCTTCACGGATTAGATAGACTCCAACCGCAACGCGTCACAAGGTTTTATAGCTACGCAGTCCAGGTCAACCCCAGAAACTGCATATGGTCCGTGCACGCGCGAGCGAGCACAGACTGAAGAAAAAATACCCATTCACAAAATTACAAACACGAACTCCCGCACAAATACTCCAGCCTTTTAATATTGTGGATCGTGAAAAAGAAAGTAAGAGTAGGTTCATCATGGGCAGAAAAACTGCTCAGATTATTGATTTCGCACCGATTGTTTAAGGGGATAGGGCGGGGGTGGGCATTGGTCCCTTGGGTCGCATAAGAGCCCGATGAATCCCGGAGGGTGACCCATGTCTCCCGGGTCTTCCCGAGCTCCTCGAGTCCCCCGAGACTCCTCGCCTCAGCTCATCTCGGTTTGTCTCGAATAATTTCGGCCAGTTTCGGCTCGTCGCGACCAACTCGACTCGCCTCAACATATTTCGACTGATCTCGACCAGCCTCAACGCGACCCTCGCCCCCTGCGCCAGCAATCCGTGGACTGCAATGGTTAATTGTTCTGCTCATGCATCTCACAAACATTTTTCTGAGTATGGGTTTTACAGCGCTGGGAGGGGGGAGCAGAGGTTCCAGGATTCAGAGGGGCTTCTAAAGGGTCCCACAGTTTCTCAAAAGGGTCCTAAAGGGTCCCAATGGTGTCCCAAGGGGCCTCAGAACGGTCCAAGTGGATCCCCCCAAATCCACGTGGTCTCCCAAGTCCCCCGGGTTCTCGAAACCCCGAGTCCCATGGGTCCCACGAAGACCTCCCCTCCCTCGGTCACCTTGTCTCAACCAACCTCGATACATATAATAATAACAAATTCAAAATTTTTCACTATGAAAAAAGGGCAGAGAAAAATAATAGAGCCCAAGCAAGAAGAAATAATGAAATACTAAAATAAAGTGTTAATGATCTATAAAATGAATAATCATCCATCCACCCCAAAAAATGGGGTTGAGAGACCACCTGACTTGCTCCGGTGTTTGGGGTTTAGACAGCTTCGTATAGTCCGGTGTGTTTTCCGAAAGCAACAAGCTTTTCACGGTAGGTTGAATCCGTGGTAGGTTTGATTTGATTTGGGCCTCATTTACACCAGAGCCTCAACGTGAGTCATAATAGGCTCCCCGTAGGGCGCGCAATGAGTAGGCTTTGTAGGTTGCACGGGGATTTAAGAACGCTCGTCGGGCTGCCGCGAAGGCGTTGCAATCCATCAGAAAGTGTTTCACGCTGATGGCCACTTGGTGCCAACAGGGGCAAGGTGGCGCATTTGTTGCTATGTCGACATCCATCAGGTGGTTGTGAGATATCCACGTGTATCCCGTGCACAAGCGGTTGGTGAACACTTGGTCTTTTCTGTTGGTGAACTTTGTTTCCCATTCTCTGACTGAAGGTTCGACTGAAAGCATTTTTCGTCCACTGCTGCTACATTTCATCCCATCGGGATGTTATATGGGAGTTGATGATAGGGAACCAGTCCCGGTAATGTACTGCAAAAATTGTTTCTGGTGAGTAGGTGCCAGTTTAGCAAGCGAGTCCGCAAGTTCGTTTCCTCTTATTTCCGCGTGCCCGGGGATCCAGCAGAAAAAGGTGGAGCAAGCTCCTAGCACTTCGCCACGATCCAAAAATCAGTTCAATACCGTTGATACCACACATCGATCGTATCAGATATTAAGCTAATAAGAAGAGATACTACACTTTGATCTTAGCCAAAAAGGCCGAGAAGCGATTTTACGATTGCTATAGAACCTTGGGTCATAGGGTTGTATGGGTTTTTCCCGGCAAACTCAAATGACAACCTCAAAGAGTATTTAAGATTCAAGACTGTTCTTGATAATATACTTGAAAATCTGGAAGGGCAGCATATATGTGTCTTAAGAGAGACTTTAATGCCTCACTAAACACGATTAAGTGTGTTGAGATTGAAAATCTTTTTGATGATCATTTACGAGGTGTTTCAGAACACAAGGCTCCTGCTGCCTGCCGACGTAAATCACGGTTCTGCATCTCCAAGATTGATCAGTTTGCTCTCTCCTCGCTCTTATTATATAGAACCATTTCATGTTACATGCTTCGTAAGTTGGCCTGAACAGATCACTGGGCCATAGGGGTACTCTAAATGTACAAATAATGTTAAATCGAATTTGATTTAGGCCTCATTTCCACCAGAGCCTCAACGTGAGTCATAATAGGCTCCCCCGTAGTGCGCTGAACCAATCTGAATTCTTTATGATAAACAAATAATAGGAATGGAACAGGTTACAACTGTTCTTACCTACGCAGGTAGCGAAGTCAAAGTTTCTTCAGACCTTGATTTGAGCCTCATTTCAAGACCTTGATGGTTATGAAAATTCTGCGGTGGCTACGACATTTCACGGCTTGGTCATTTGAAAAGCCTTCATGAAGGTTAAACGAAAAATCGAAGATTGTGAATTCTTATATTGAATTATGAAGGATTTGTTCGGCAATTAATGACAGCTGGCCACACAATATCTTACGACCTGGGTTCCATGCGCGGGCAGTGCAGAATCCTGTTCCAGCGGCTAAAATTGACTCCAGCCACAGCCTGTGTTGCTGGTGGTAGATGGGGTTTAGTCAGCTACGAGCTCTAATTTTGTTTTTATACGAATGCTGTAGTGGTTTTTCCCACTAATTGGGCTTATTTCAGCACTGGCAACAAATTATGCATTGTCAATTAATATCTAATGTAGAAAGGACTGTCCTCTACAAGTTCATCATAGGATTATTGGTTTTCTTCCCTTTATATTTTCAGCGGTCTCTGATATATATTTGGTGTTAAATTAAACAGTTTCCAACAATCTATTTTCGGGCCCTATTGCAGACGACGACAAATAAGCGATCGCTCTACAGACATTGGTCAATAGAGGTCTCGATGTATTGAGATACTACTATGAAACCTCGTTAGTAATGTGCAATCATAGTAGCTACGTGACCGCGAATCGGCAGGCTTCAAACTCTACCTTTTCTACGGCTGATGTACTTTGGGTAGTACAGATATAAATGGAATATAGTACGAAATCGATACGTAAACTGTGGTGCCACCCCAGGTGCTGTTCGATACCGTGGGATAGTGGCTCAGTGTCGACGTGTCACGTTATGTTGCGTGCAGCTGAATATATTTGCTGGCAACGTAGCGAGCATTTGGTTGGAATCTTCCTATCCTACCCAACACGCGAGGCAAACGTACGTGCTATTCAAGGGTACGTGTGCGAACCCACTGGGCAAACGAAGGTAATTAATTATGAATTGACTACCCCACCAGGGTTATAAAGATTTGATTTGATCTGATCCTCATTTCCACCAGAGCCTCAACGCGAGTCATAATAGGCTCCCCCGTAGGGCTCGACGATCATTGATTAAAGCAGGCTCGCACGCCTAAGTGTGCGAGGAAAAAACAAAACAACGCTTTCAACGTTAGAAAAAAGTGAAAGTTTTTAGCAATAACAGACGCACGCTGGTGCGCAAAAGAAAAAACGCTTACTCGAAACGGACCTCCGCTTCCAATCTTTTAGATCATTAAGTGAGATATGTACGCACCCTAGTGCATACAGGTAGCATCAAGATTCGTATAACGTCAGTGGCTACACGGGCAAATTCAGCTCCGAAAGCAACGCAACACAACACAATATTTACAGCTACGCGGTTTAGTTGTATAAATACAATTTATTCATTTAGGTAAGATAAAGACTCGGATGCAACGAAACGAATCCTCGCCTCCAACAACTTAGA
>SDVV010006194.1:0-18626 GCA_016164225.1 Gammarus roeselii
ATTGTTTGCGGTAAGTTACGACAAAAGTTGGTCAATTAGTGTTGCCAAACCACTCTTAATATACATTATTTATGACGAGTACTAATAATCCAGGTTAGCTGAAAAAAACTATCAATACCACTTTTTCGAAAATAATTTGAATGGCCCTAGCTCGCTGTGTTCAATATATTGGTACTTTCATCGGCCTTTTTTGGACTTTTGTTCTCCGTTTTTGTTTCGCTTTATTCTGTTTTATAATCAGGAAGCCACTTCGGATACTGTTCAATGTCTCTGCTCGCATGTTCGGTTACTGTTCACTGTCCCTGCTCGCATGTTCGGTTACTGTCCATTGTCCCTGCTCACATGTTCGGTTACTGTCCATTGTCCCTGCTCGCATGTTCGGTTACTGTTCATTGTACCTGCTCGCATGTTCGGTTACTGTCCATTGTCCCTGCTCACATGTTCGGTTACTGTTCATTGTCCCTGCTCGCATGTTCGGTTACTGTTCATTGTCCCTGCTGGCATGGTTATGTATTTACTGTCATTCAATGTTTGTAAACTCTTTTGGCATGCGTTTTTTTCTTCTTGAACGCGCGTCTTCACTTCGTTCACAGTTTAAGAGCACCTTTTACTTAGTGATTGTTCAACCATTTATGGTAACAACACAAACCTGGTTTTATGAACATGTAAACTTCCAAAGTGCCTTGTAAGACTGTATATATTTATGATTCACAATCGCTGCAAACCGAATGCTACAATTTATATTTTTTTCCAACTGAAACAGACTTTACTATTTACATCAGATATTATTGGATGTCAAACTGTGACCTAGTGGGCTTTTGCCACTCATCTTGGAGCTGACTTTTCCAAGTACGTTACTGCTTCATAGCGCTTGTAAACATACTAATTTCTCTGGGTTTTGAATATATGTTATTAAAACAAAGACAAAAGGTGCCATAGATGTAGGCAATTACAGACCGATATCAATTGATACTGCCGCATCGAAGGTACTAGAGATTGTGATTCAAAAGACTTGGCGAATATCTCCAAACAACATCAAACCAATTTGGCTTTGCCTCAACATGAAACGGGAATGACTATTTTTACCTTGAAACAAACTATTAATTTCTTTGTCAGTAAAGGCTCGCCAATGTACCTGTGATTTCTAGGTTCTTGAAAAATTTTGGACCGCGGGTATCATTGGGCACTGTTCAGGATACTAATTTAAAGAGGGCGCCTGTGCACATCGTAAAACTAATCAAATACTGGCACGAACAACAACGTGCGGTACGGTGGGGAAGCTCAACATCAAATCCGTTCCGAACAACCAACCGCCTCATGTTCAATGTGTATGTAGACAGACTACACGAGCGTCTAGCTCTTAGCCTTGTTGGGTGTCATATTGGCGACTGCTGTATTAACGCAATTAGCTGTGCCGACGATATGCTTCTACTTGCTTCTCGTGTGGATGCTCTTCAAATTATCCGAAGTATATGCGAGGCGAAGGCCGCAACACTAGACATTGAGTACAATACTAACAGATCTGTTAGTATGCTCTAGTAAAACCGCGCACTTTGCAAATGTTCTAGTTCCGAATGAATAAAGTGATGAATGGTGCTCAGTCGGATTATGTGTACAGTTTTCCCAACTCGGGTCACTTAATAACAAACGACCGGTGTGACAATGCTGATAACAAACGACCGGTGTGGCAGTGCTGATAACAAACGACCGGTGTGGAAGTGCTGATAACAAACGACCAGTGTTACAGTGCTGATAACAAACGACCGGTGTGACAATGCTGATAACAAACGACCGGTGTGACAATGCTGATATCAAACGACCGGTGTGACAATGCTGATAACAAACGACCGGTGTGGCAGTGCTGATAACAAACGGCCGGTGTGGCAGTGCTGATAACAAACGACCGGTGTGGCAGTGCTGATAACAAACGACCGGTGTGGCAGTGCTGATAACAAACGACTGGTGTGACAGTGCTGATAACAAACATCCGGTGTGACAATGCTGATAACAAACGACCGGTGTGACAATGCTGATAACAAACGACCGGTGTGACAATGCTGATAACAAACGACCGGTGTGACAATGCTGATAACAAACGACCTGTGTGACAGTGCGGATATCTCCATGCCGCTTCAAAAACTAAGCGAGGTTGGCAATCGACTTGTAAGGGAAGTCGATTTCTGCACGACAGATGTAGAAATACAGCTATTAAAACCTACTGCTACACTATCTACTGCAACTCACTGTGGTGTAAATCAACGAAAGTCACTATCAGTAAACTGAGAGTAGCATACAATTATATTTTCCGGAGGTTGATTGGTGTACCTAGAAGAACGAGTGCTAGCTTTGCATTCGCAGCATATGATGTTTACTCTTTAGGTACGAGCTAAAAAAGTTACTCTTAATAGCACACAGGAGGCTCATGTAATAGCGAGGGATAACGAAATTATCTCCAATAATAGAGAGGTCTAACTGAATTCTGCTGGTGCAAGAAGATCCCGATATTAATAGAAATAATGTTTGACATCTACCTGCTCTTCCATGTTGTGCTCATTTTACGTGTGTGGATGTCAGGCTGAGAGACGTCCCTGATATGTTGGCTGACAGGAGGCTATGTGCTTTACCTCTCTAACATTAAGATTGGTTATATACATATTCATGTGGGAAAGGGACATAGAATATATCCAGGCGGGCTTGTCACTAACTCAACTTACGAACCTATGTCGCGTATTTCAACCCAACTCTGTCTTGTCTCCATGTGTGTTTTTTTGGTGCGTAATTTGAATAAATGTATTGGTAGGAATGCTCTGTCAAAGTTATTTCTCTTTTATCATTATAGTAACATCGAGTTCTTCAATAAACACTATTATTATTATTATCATTATATATTAAAATACATTAGGTCTCTACCATGCAGTCGGTCGATCACCCACTTCAACTGGAGGTCCTTCTCACGCTCTCATAACCTCGGTATATCGGATCTATTAGAGTCATTCATCTTCTCAGAGGAAGTTAATGATGATTGCTTCCTCAGAAGATTTTGAAGTTAAATAAGGACAATTCTTCACAATACGAAGTGTCTTTAATTCGTTTAGAACTACATTTATTTCCCCAATATGCCTCAATATGAAAAGTTCTTCAAATAGAAAGAATTTTGTCAATTATTGCTTTTGACAACTCGCTGCCGCTTCAGCACCTTTTTGCTCCACGTTCCCATTGGTCGAGGTCCTGCAGTTGGCCAAACCAGTTCAATTGCATCAGTAGACAAGTTACCGGTTATTCGGTGACACTCCGATACAGTTAAAACCATCATCCTGCACGTGGACAGGATTCTTATTTTTCCTTTTAATGGTTGCTAATTTATTTCATCTCTATATTTTTTCCCATCTGTGCATCGTATGTTTTGAAATACGATGAGCGACCAAAGAGGTCGCCTTCTGTTCTTCTACACAGCAAAGATTCATAAAATCGTTGGCAGAGTATCTACATGCCTTTGGTTTATTAGCTGAACAGTTTTCTCGCCAAAGTAGATGGCAGAGGCGACAAACATCAAAATTGATCCATTTTATCCCACAAATTCTGAATGGAACTCATGCCCGGTGACTACGGTAACAATGGCGTGTGATGGAACGATCTAAATATTTATCGCTTTAACGTTGGTCAACCTAAGCATTTATCGCCTTGCAAGATGTAATTTGAATCACCGTTTACTGAAGTCCATTATTAATGTGAGCTCGTTGTCAGACAAAATACTGGAATGATCAGTAGACGGTATCTTGCATCTGGCGCAGCAATCAATCTGGCATGAGTTGAAAATCGACTTTTTTGACATTCACTCGTCACCACGGTTCAGTTGTCCTATCTTTGTGATGCCTTGCAAATTGCAACCGATTTCCCAATTTGTCACCAAACGAAAAGCTGTCAAGTAGCAACGCAATTCATGAGACTTGTTTGTTTCAATTCACAGCAAGCGGAACCTGCGAAAACTTTTTTGGCACCTTTAAAATACCTCATTGCAAGTTCAGGAATTCAGTTTCGCGTGCCATGTTTAACCAAATGCTTTGTGGGGGTTTCATCCGCCGTTAATGGATAAACGCCCACCACAGTTGAAACGAGTAAATGTTGTTTCGACGGTGAGTTTTGTTCTTTGCGATTTTGCGTCACACAGTCCGCATGTTTATACCAGTTTTTGGTGCGTAGCCAACCAGCTTCTCCAGCTGTGTAGGAACCACGGCTGGCACACAGCTTAAAATCTCGCGTACCCACCGACATGTGCATGTTTGGAATCTTACGGACGGTGCGGTCACCTGTATTAGACCCACACCGATGAGAAAAGGTATGCAGTATTGCGGGCGGCACCACAGACCAAGCACCGACGTGATTTCATTATGCCCGCTGAGTGCAATGGCTGGGAACGACGTCATCAAGTGCTCGACCGTATGGCAGGCACATATTAAAAGAGACTTTCTTTATAGATGTTGATGGTAGGACTGAATGGCCGTGTGGTGCCGCACCTCATGCTCGAAAGATGAACCCTCTCAACCCTAGGCAGCCTCAAATTCAACTTCTTCACTGCTACCTCTGTTGCGTGACCTTGTTTGACCCTGTTAGATTCAAGACCATTCGCGCCACCATGGCCTTTTGTGCCACCAACAAGAATATATAGAATTTTTGTATGTGTTATTACTCCAGTTTCATTAGAATAAAAAGTAACAACAGGTTATACAAAATTATTTGTCTATGTGACATTTGCATCAATCATAATCAAGTAGAAACTTTTGTGACTTGAAAACTAGGTGCAACTGTATAAGCTATTCTCTCGCTAAGGGTGTTCTCACGCATCTCCCTCCTCCCCCGCACCCCTACAACCGTTGTCAGAGCCGATCGACCTCTACACCTCAACCGTATCCTAAGATGTTACTGGTATTACGATTTTCAACATTGTCAAATGTGGCCGGTTCTCTGTAACAAAACCACAAGTATCTTGTATCAGGTCGTATCATTGTATTGTACCACTTTACATCTTGCAGCTTAGAATCGTGCTACAATTTCATAACACCCCACTTACTGAATTGTAATTCTGATACTCCGCCGGTCATATCTGGTACAAGGTTGGTGCCCAGAATCGAGATATTCCTTTATTGCTTAGCTAAATTAACTTGAGCAGCTACAAGTTAGTTTAGCTAAGCAGCTACAAGAAAGTTTAGCTAAGTTGTAGCTGCTAGGTAGTAACTTTGCTCTAACGCGCATCCGACGATACACGAATCCGGCTCTCATTTGTATTATTCCCGTTTTAATTCCGTTTTCGAATCGTCTACATAATCGTTACATCCCGCATCTAATTAGAGTATTGCATTTATATCTGATGTCTACGAGAAATCACAAAAAATAGAGCAAAAGCTAACTGTCTATTTTCCCAGCAGTAAATTCTATACCAGTCCAAGATGGTTCAGACTAAGCTATAATGAGGCATCTGCCACACCGCAAACGCCCCCGAACTAATGCCCCGAACTAATTGCCAAAGTTCTTCTGGCTCTGCCAGGACTTTGCGTAGCAGTCCCTCAATTGGGGAATGCAAGACATTGCGCTGTAAATTTTGTCGAGCGGCAGAGAAAATCAAACAACTGAAAGCACAAATCAGTCACGCCTCCGATGGCTTATCCCAAACAGAGACAGTCTCATCCAATGGCTTATCCATAACAGAGACAGTCAATACGGATACCCGATTGATAGCTGTGAATTAAAATTGGAAAGCGTGCTGAAAAATTCTACGAATTTAAAGATATGATAAGCAGCGAATTAGCAGCAGTCAAAGATACTGTCGAGGCCACCCAAAATCAAGTGAAAGAACTCCAAGTGCACCTAGACTCCGAATTCGCCAATAAGCTCTCAGCTCTAGACGATGAGACAAACGATCGTATTAAACCGATAGAAAACTAAGTCAAAGATAGCGAGGCACTGTACTCAATTGTAGTTAGTAGGAGGCAGCCACGCTGTGACAATGCAACACACGATGGACCACAATCTCACCACTTTCGATCCAATACACGTAACCGATTCGATGTATTGCCCGATGAAATGGACTCTCAGAATACAGAGGAAATTATTGTGATGGGTGATTACAATGTCACCTCCTTTAAATCAAATCCGCGAAAAGAGAGAATTTAACTGAAAATACTCGGCAAAGCTGATTTTAAAATTGACGAGGTCGAAGGCATAATTGCAAAGGAAAGGATACATTCATCTAAACGAATTATAATACAAGTCTGAGCTAAAGACGTGTCGCAGACGGAATTGACATGGAAAAGGTATGAAGCCATGCTAAACAACATCAAACCTTCACACGTGAACCTCCATGTCACTGGCATCCTGCCCAGTCCGAACCAAAGTAGATACATGTTAAGCAAGATGATTTCACTTAACAACCGTCTAGCAACTTTTTGCAAAACCCAGAAAGTCTCTTTCTCGTATCATTGGGATACGATGATCGACCCAAAGTACTATAACTTCAATAGAATCACCAACAAGGCTCGCATTAACCTCCTTAAAAACATCGGCACTGGACTTGTCAACGAAAATAAGTCTAAATACGTCAACGATATCAAATCAAAACTCCGCCAGCAGTGCCCGAAGAAATGACACAGCGACCTCTGCTCGTTTCAACACGAGATACACAAAGAATACAAGTGCCCATCTAAACACCACAACAAGGAAACAAGGAAGCAGCAAATAATAAATAAATCTAAACACCACCACAGGTCCAAGTAAAAAAGTTCCTGTCATCAATCCAGTCCGAGTTAGAGGCAGTAGTCGCAGCTCTGCTAGTACAACCCCTGAAAACGAAAGTCTTGGCTCCGACACAAGACCTCAGAGTAGAAGCAAAATAAGTCAAGCAAATCAAGTCAATGTGACTAACGGTACTCCCAAATGTTACTACGTGAACGCTAGAAGTCTCAGAGACAAAACCGAAGAATTAGGTATTCTTGCATTGAATGAGAGTATTGACATAATAGCAATCACAGAAGCGTGGATGAAATTGAGCACCAGAAGTTATTTAGGCAAATTTACTCTTCCCGGTTACTCACTATTTCACAAAGATAGACAAAACCGAGAGGGCGGAGGAGTGCTGTTTCTTGTGAAAAACACTCTGCATATAATAAAAGTCACCATTCCAAACAACAGGCACGACAAAGTATCAATTCAAGTAGTCGGTAAACATATAAAATGTCAAATCACTCGTTTATCGCCCCCCCCCCCCCTAAAAGTAAGGTTGCAGATGATATCGATCTGTACAACACACTCGTCGATGCAGTCACAATACAACGCAGTATTGTGCTTGGCGACTTCAATGTCCCCGACATTGATTGGAAATCAGACAAATGCACTGCCTCAGGCCAACGTCTTATTGATTTTGCATACGATAAGTTCATGACCCAAATGGTGAAG
The DNA here is from genome assembly GCA_016164225.1 of Gammarus roeselii. Classification (NCBI taxonomy): domain Eukaryota; kingdom Metazoa; phylum Arthropoda; class Malacostraca; order Amphipoda; family Gammaridae; genus Gammarus; species Gammarus roeselii. The sequence continues at coordinate 7,447 of SDVV010006194.1, forward strand.
ACACCTACATGAGGTAGCAACATTGAAAGTCACCAAATTTCCAGTTCCAGACAAAATTCTTCCCAGAATTCTAAATGAGACTAGAAAACGAAATTGCCGAACATTTATCAAACATTTCCACCCAATCTCTCCCAAATGGCACCTGACCCTCTAAAAGGAAAGAAGCCTATGTTACCTCCATTTTTGAAAAAGGGGACAAAAAGTGTCCCGGCAACTACCGTTCATTGATGGAAAGTTTGATAACGTTGATGGAAAGTTTGTTAACGGAAAAAATTACAGAATTCTTAGAATCAAACATTGATTGGTGACTCCCAGCATGGCTTTAGACAAAACAGTTCGTGTCTTACAAATCTGCTACTCTTTTTCATAAATACAATCGAAATCCACGACACAAAATTTTCAATCGATATCATTTACCTTGACTTTCGAAAGGCCTTTGATAAAGTCCCTCACGAGCGCCTAATTAGTAAATTGCACAGCATCGGTACGCGAGGCGAACTTTACAACTGGATAAAATGCTGGTTTACGAACAGACGGCAGCGAGTTGTACTTAACGGAGCCATCTCCCTCCGGGGTAATGTTACGAGCGGCGTGTCTCAAGGATCCGTGTTAGGGCCAGATCTTTTTATAATATTTATTAACAATCTCGATAGCAACGTACTCTCAAACATTAGCAAGTTTGCAGACGATTCTAAAATCGGAGGAAAAGTGCAAACTGAACTAGAGTGTCAGCAGATCCAACTAGACTTGAACAAAATTGTTGATTGGTCAGAAAAGTGGCGGATGAAATTTAATGTAGACAAATGCAAAGTTATGCACATAGGTCTTCATAACCCTATACACGAATATTCAATGTCTGGAAAGAAACTCATTCCCGTTACCGAAAAAAAAGATTTAGGTATCATCATTAGTAACGACTGAAAAAGCAGCAAGCAATGTAACGATGCTGCCAAGGAAGGTAGCGAAATGCTAGGTATGATATCCCGCACTATCTCGTAATAAAACCAACACAGTATGCTCAAGTTATTTAATGCATTTGTTAGACCGTATCTCAAGTATGCCGTTCAATTCTGGTCACCATTCCTTAGAAAAGACGTTATTAAACTTGAGAAGGTTCAAAGTAGAGCTACCAAACTCATCCCCTCGCTGCGAAATAAATCGTACAAAGACAGGCTTCGTGAACTCAATCTTTATTCGCTAGAGAACCGTCGAGTAAGAGGCGACCTGATGGATGTGTGCAAGATTATGAAGGGTAAGGAAAACGTCGACCGAGTGAGCCTTTTCACTCTAAATACAAACGGAGTGACTAGGAACAATGGATACAAAATCGTTTGAAAACGTTTCTCACTCTACATCACACGCAATTTCTTCACGTATAGAGTTGTCAAGAATGGAACAAACTTCCAGCAGAGGTTGTAAACAGCAATACAATCGAAACGTTTAAGTCGCGGCTCGATAAGTTCAACATGAATCGCCGATAAATAGCTAAGCCGTTCCCTTTCCTGTTGATATAAAAAACAGAAATAGCACACGAAGCTCTCTTAGACGTTCTACTTCAGAACTAATCCTCTTGCTATCAAAAGGCAACCTAGTTTGGGCCAATATGCCTCTTATACGTTCTACTCCAGATCAAACCTTCTAGCTATCAATAGGCTACCTAGTTCGGGCCAATAGTCATGTTGTTGTCTTCCTAAACGTGTAAACCATGATGCAATCAACGTGAAACGCTTATTGATGAGGTACCACTCACTCGCGGCAGCTCGACGAGTTTACTTAAATCTCCCTTGTACTCGGTAAAGCTTACTTACTGACCCTACTTACCGAAAAAAGCTAATACCGGCCTAAAGTGAGCAGTGTAAATGAAAAACGGTACATGAAATGATTTTTGCGCCCAGTAATGTACTTCGATATATTAATAGGAGTGCACGTAAATGAGAATCTCTCTTACGTTAAAGTATTATTACCGTATGCGCGAGCATGCTAACCTAGCATGACTGGAAATGCTATACTTTAATTTCGCGAAAGTTTTTTTCGCTCACACTTGATTGCCAACCTTTCAAGTTGATGATCTTTGCCACAACCAAATGAGTCTGTTAAACCGGAGTTCTCGTCATGAGCTCCCAGAGAGGGACCCCCTTAATCCTACCAAACCATGATCAGCCAATGCAAGAGCTGTGAAGTGTATGTATGTGTATGTATGTTTATGTGTGTGTATGTGCATGTGCGCTTGTGGGCGCGTGCGCGTGTGTGTGTGTGTAGCCAAAGTTTGCTACCGGTGTCTCGTCTCTATACCAGTCGGAGGCAGAGACGTTATTTTGGTGTCATTTTCAAACATCAAAGTTGTATTATCGGCTCTCTTCAAAATAATTTTGATTGAAAATAAATAACGAGTACATTAAATCCCAAGTTATATTTTAAATGTTTTATGTTATTTTTCGTTGGGCACTGTGGACAATTGGAGTCTAACAAATAACGATGAATGAATGCATAACGTCGTTGAGTTAATTTCGACTCTTGTATGTTCAAATTAAATATAACCACTATAGCGTCTAAATGTACTGTACTTCATGGTTTTGCAAGGCAAACTTTTGCGTGCGACTGAACGTATCTATTCAGCAGTGTTACCCTTAGAATTTGCATATATTCTTATTGATGAACTAAATTACTGTTGGTGTATATTCCATAATTTATTAGCTGCCAAAATGGTATCAGGAGAAAAGGTCCCAAGGCTTTCTTATTCCTAGTCATATTTTTATTCTGCTGTGTAAATGAAGGTTTGGATAGTTTTGCATTAGATAAAAAGCTATGATGTCATTTCATGACAGTTCATTATTTTGGATTTTCGGACTAGTGTACTAGAATAATGAAATGGCATAACCGTATCAACTGTTCCACAATTTGAAAAAAATGTTGATCCATGATCGATTTTTTTGGGGGAAATTCACTGCACTAGCTAATCAAACTGTGGAGACTTCGGTTTGGGTGGCTTGGCCTAGTAAAGAGCACAAGCTTGTTTGTTTAATGATGTTCAATCTACAGGGTGCCACAGGAAAGACTTGTTGAAAATATACGCTTATAACTTGAAACTAATTGAAGGAGAAAGGTGAAACAAAAATACCTTGAAAAGATATGTGTTGAAATTTTATTTAGCATTAATAAGTACTATTTTATGAACTAACGTCTTTATAAGCACGTTTAGGAGAATCTCCATTTTAAATAAGTTACTTACTATTGAGCAAGAGTTTCTTATTGTTGAAAGGTAGCCACTACTCTAACTCTTTCCCTTTCAAAGTGGAAAGAATATTTGTCAAGAATTACCCCATGGATATGCACATTGAAATTGTCAGCAATGTGGTCGACGAATGGGGAGCCAAGGGCTACACGCATAACCTTAGAGAGGGTCATTTAGGATGCTCAAAACATTACATTTGGAGAAAACTTCTTGAATTTTATCGAAATCAATCCAGTAAACCAATCACGAGGTGTAAGGAAACTGGCTGCTGAGGGGTCAGTCGTGAGTCTGTCTGGCGTATTCTACACATTGATCTTAGACTAAAACTTAGCGAAATGCAAACATCATAGCATCACTACGAGATAAGCTCATGATTTTACTATGTTCATTTTATTATTTTACTAAATAGTTCGAAGAAACATAACAGTTTACACAATACGTAATACAACAATGATGAAATTCCGTAAAGAGGTTCCTATAACCACTGGTATCATCGCAACCGCATCTTCACCAGGATTTTGTTCCTTCATGTCATGCTGATGAAGAAGCGACACATCTTGTATTATTTTAGGCTAGTACAAGCAGAGTCTCTTGCTTGATAAGTTCTATTGCTTTTCGGATTTAATTTTAAATGAACTTCAAGTTGCCAAATAGTTTGCCTTTTCCCGTATAACTCGACCTTGTCCAGAAGTTATGCTCTACAGGGGAGCCTGCGATGACTCGCGTTGAGGCTCCGGTGCTAATGAGGCTCTGATCCAAACTGATATGTTGTTGTATAAACATTACTTTGTTCACACAGTGGCTATGAAGCGGTCATTTAGAATTCTGCATCCAAAAAGCACTTTGAACTGATCTCCACCATCAATAACTACGCTCTCGCATCACAAGAGGCTCTTTCCCTTCCACTCCCATCGCATCTCTGATCGTGGTAGCCAAGGAGCTTCTGCTTCATCTTCTGGGATTCAAGCTCTACAATACTACTTAGAGACTAGGAGCTCAACCCTTTACCACATCACCAACATTTTAAAAAACGGCCTTTTGCGGCTAGCAAAATTTATTCCCGCTCTAGTCTCTATGCGAGGACAATTTTCTGCCTTTACTAGACAATGTGCAATACGGGAGGGGGGGTGGCTTGCGACGACTCGCGTTGTAGCTCCGGTGAAGATAAACCCCCAACTAAACTGAAGCCTCTATCTACTTACCGAATACTTCTTATCAGCTGACTTACGTGGATGATCAACCCAACGCAAGTTAATCTAGATGTGGAAATAAGCTTAAAGCAGTTAATTCAACCAATACGCACCGCAGAGTTCCCTCGAGACTAATTGAGAAACAGTATCCAGATTACCGCTACACATCCACTGACTTGCACCAAACCCCCGCAGACGGAGTGGGAACTGCTGCTGTGTGTAGGGAAAACCTCTCGTTCGGCTAGCCTCCTACAAGAAGCCTCTTTTCTCAGCAGGACTGTACGCATTTGAATTAGCCATCTCTATGAAAAAAACTGTTTTGGGGTGGATGGATGATTATTAATTTCATAGATAATTAACACTTTATTTTAGTATTTTAGTATTTCTCATTTCGTGGGCTCTATTATTCATCGGTGCCTCTTTTTCATGGTGATCTTTTTTGTATTAGTTTTATAATCATGTATCGTTAGACGCCAGCATGGGCCAGGCAGGGTGGCGAGAGACAACTTCGCGTTGAGGCTTCGGTGGAGCGCGGAGGCGGCTACTGCTCCTCCTACGCTAAACCTACTCGGAATCTACGCTAAACTTACTCGGAATCTACGCTAAACCTACTCGGAATCTACGCTAAACCTACTCTGTATCTAAGTTAAACCTACTCTGTGTCTATGATAAACCTACTCTGTATCTAAGTTAAACCTACTCTGTGTCTATGATAAACCTAGTCTGTATCTACGTTGCACCTACTCGGAACCTACGTTAAACCTACTTTGCCACATTACAATTGCACTACGGATGAGCCTGCATTAACTTCGCGTTGGGATCCCGGTAAAAAACAGAAGCAACTACTACTACTACTACTACAAAACCTTACGGAGGAGCGCTCAGTGACTACACATTGGAGCTCCGGTGTAGAACAGAAGAAACTTCTACTACTACATATACTGATCACCTCTCCAAAGACGTCCAATTCTGTCTACTATGTCGGAAAAGAGGTTTAATCCAATCAGAATCTACGATCTCTGAGACGAGCCGTGCTATCGAATTCTGTTGGGTCATGACTTGGGAAGAAAGATTAGCTCGTATTTCCCTGCTAAACAGGCATCTACCCATTAACGAATTACCCCCATACACTAGAGATTTGTTCCCTATCATCAAATCAAACATCCCAATGGAACTACGTGTGGCATCGAAGCGGAGAAAAAAATTGTTCCAGTTGAACCCTCAGTTGGGGAATGGTAAACCAAGTTCTCCAACAAAAGAAACCAAATATTCGTCAACTGGTTGTACATGGGACACATGGATAACCTATAATCACATAATGAACGTAGACATGGGACCGGGAATGAGGCTCAAATTCAATCAAACTTTGAACCGGACTCATCACAACGTCCCTGTTGCCACCAAGTGGCAATCAGCGTGAAACACTTATTGATTGTACAGCGCACTCGCGGCAGCACGACGAGTCTTCCTAAATCTCCTTTGCAATCGCACTCGCGGCAGCACGACAAGTCTTCCTAAATCTCCTTTGCAATCGCACTCGCGACAGTGCGACGCGTCTTCCTAAATCTCCTTGGCAATCTTCAATGCTTAGCGCGCCCTACGGCGGAGCCTATTATGACTCACGTTGAGGCTCTCGTGGATATGGAGCGCAAATCAAAGCGCACCAAAGACAATCTGTTGGTATAGCTGCGTTTAACCGTGTTCGTCGAAGTATTTTTGTATGCAACAACGTGCAGTTGTATTACGATCTAAATACCTGAAGTTTATTTTTGAAAAACTGTTTTTGCACGCAAGGCAGCGCGAACCTATACCAGAAACGATGATCTTCGTGCGATGCGAGGGGGCTTGCGATGACTCGTCTTGGCTATGATGGAGAGAAACCCCTAATATGATTAGACTAACTAACTCTTTAATTAAAAGCAAAGCTCGCCGGAAGTGTAATTATTCTATGAAAATGGAGAGTTGACACTCCTAAGTTACGAATGTACGTGTAATGACTTATCCAGTAACACTACGGACATTTCTGAACAGCTGCGTACATATTGAACTAATTTAAATAAGTTGATTGACGTTTCTTATGAATCATGAATTGAAACTTAACTCCATAGTTTGATTTGATTTGTGCCTCACTTCCAGTGGAAATGAGGCTCAGATCAAAATGTGAATATTCACGGATTAGATTAGAATAAGGGGACAATCTTCACCAGAGCTCTGATGTGAGCTGTATCTGCGTTAAACCTACTCGGTATCTGCGTTAAACCTACTCGGTATCTGCGTTAAACCTACTCGGTATCTGCGTTAAACCTACTCTGTATCTGCGTTAAACCTACTCGGTATCTGCGGTAAACCTACTCTGTATCTGCGGTAAACCTACTCGGTATCTGCGGTAAACCTACTCTGTATCTGCGTTAAACATACTCTGTTTCTGCGTTAAACCTACTCTGTTTCTGCGTTAAACCTACTCGGTTTCTGCGTTAAACCTACTCTGTTTCTGCATTAAACCTACTCGGTATCTGCGTTAAACCTACTCGGTATCTGCGTTAAGCCTACTCGGTATCTGCGTTAAGCCTACTCGGTATCTGCGTTAAGCCTACTCGGTATCTGCGTTTAACCTACTCGGTATCTGCGTTAAACCTACTCGGTATCTGCGTTAAACCTACTCGGTATCTGCGTTAAACCTACTCGGTATCTGCGTTAAACCTACTCGGTATCTGCGTTAAAACTATTCGGCATTTATACTACCTATTCGGTATTTACGCTGAACCTACTCTGTATCGATTGTGGCGTATGGATGATTATTCATTTTATCGATCATAAACATTTATTTACTATTTCATGGGTTCTATTGTTTTTCGCTGCCCTTTTTTCATACTGATAAATTTGGCATTTGTTATCATTATATATATATCGAGGTTTGTTGAGACAAGGTGATCCAGGGAAAGGGGTGTACTTGTGGGACTCGGGGTTTCGGGAACCCGGGGTACTGGGAAGACCAGGAGGATTTGGGGGGACCCACTTGGACCCTTCTGGGGCGCTTTGGGACACCATTGAGACTTTTCGGGACTCTCTTGAGAAACTGTAGGACCAACTTGAGGCCCCTCTTAATCCTGGAACCTTTGCTCCCTCCTGCCAAATCTTCGTTGAACTTACTCTGTACCTACGTTAAACCTACTCTGAATTTACGTTAGACCTATTCTGAATCTACGTTAGATCTACTCTAAATCTACGTTAAACCTACTCTGAATATACGTTAAACCAGGAATTTGCGTTTGTTCACGTACGGTTTAGTAACTGATATCACAAGCTGGTCCCTAGTTTGTGCTGGGACCTTAAACCCCACGTTTGCTTGCATTGTTTGTGATACTTCAAATCTAACGTAACTTAACATCTGTGAAGCCGGTCAAGAGGGTTCCAAAACAAACTCTCTGGCCCCTGGCGCGAACCAAGGGGCCGATGGGGAGTAGAAAGAAACTCCATTAGGGAGAGACCAGCATCCCCTCCAGAGCACCGAAGACCAAGATTCCAACGGCCAAAAACATCAGCCTCTCCAAGATGACCAACGCCACCTCGGCGGAAGACGACCGGAAGGACGGCCGCATCGACGAGTTGACCAAGAACTTCCAGGAAATATTGAATCTGCTAAGCCAAGCGACCGGCCTCTCTGAACAGGAAGCAGAAGTCTCCGCCGCAGAACCTAGCACAATTGACGACCGTCTAACGATACTCGAGGGTCATGTCGAGACCATTTTCCTCCATATCCACGAACTAGTATAAAACAAACTAACAAAAGAACCCAAAACTTACACAAGTACCTCCACCTCTACGTTTGACGACTACTTCGACAACTCTTCACCCCACAAAAACCCCAACCGAGCTCCATGGGCTGCAAGGAGGAAGCCATACACGCCAGTCTCGATGCTCTCTTCCCAAAATGACCCTCCTACCCGGGAGAGGAGATCGGCACCATTTCCCACCCACTTCCTCATAACGTTCAACGAAAGTGGTGAAAGCAAAGTTGCCTTTTCAACTGATCCATTTATAATGATGAATTAACTCGCCGACCAACTAGGAGGACAACCGAAAGAAATACAACGACAGGGAAAGAAATACCTGGCCTACGTCACAGAACGTGAGCAAAGTAACGATATACATAAGATTACCCACGTAAACAAACTCAAAGTTACAGTTGAAATACATCCGTCCTTCAACGATACCAAATGAATTATATACACCTCCCGTTACACGCAAACAACCGACCTCGGTGCTTTCGCTGAAGGTCTAGCTGAAGACTACGGAGTTACCAAAGTCAGTCAAGCAACATTGATAAAAATCACGTAATGCAAATTCTCTCTGGTGGAAATGAGGCCCAAATCAATCAATCAATCAATGCAAATTCTACTGCATACAAAATTACCTTCACGGGAAACGACGCACCGGAATTCATAGTAATCCCGGGTGAACAAGGAAGAACCAAAACCTACCCAGTTGCAACATGGTTCCCAATGTGCAAAAAAATTTCCTGAATACGGCCACGTCATAGCATACTGAAAGCCACATACACCCCAATGTTGCAAGAAATGCGCTGGCGAGCACGACAGAAAAGACTGCACAGTCCGTCACCCTAAATGCTACCACTGCTCATGCTTCCATGAGGCAGGCGACCGCGACTGCCCAGTACACATGGACCAAAAAGAATTAACAATCACACCAAACGAACGCAGAGTTACACGGGAACAAGCTATTCAAATCTGGAAAGAAGATAACCCTAACTGCTTCAATTGTGCCAAAGCAGTCAAATCGACAAGTCAACCAAACTCCCCCGACGACATCCGCACATCATCAGAACAACATCGTAACAAGACCCCAACACTCCTACCTGGCTGCAGTGCATCCTCACTCAGCCCAGCGACCCCCCCCCCCCCGCACCAGCGACGCACAGTTCTAGAAATTATTTATGCAAAGACCAGGAGGACGACGAGATGGATGCATCCACCGCAGTCGACCACACAGCAAGGCTCACCACTATAAAAAACGAAAAGGCAAAGAGATGAGAAAAACTTCGCTATCCAGGCGCCACTGGGCAAAAAGATCAGTAACAACACTCAAATAACTGCCCGCCAGGACCAAAACCCAGAACTACCTCCACCTGTCTCAAATGCAACTCCATTCGTGGAAAACCACTCTAGGGACAAGATCCCCAGTTAACAAGCCCGACTCACGAACACACCATCAGCGATAACGATCACGGCCTCGCAAACAGCGCTCATCTCTAAAAGCTCATACGCGAGACCTCTGCACAACCAGTCGTCTTATCTGGCCCAAATACCTCGTACTTCACGCAACCACCCAGACGGTTAAAAAGGCTACCACAGAAGAAAAGCGCACTCGCTCATAAAGCAAACACAAAGAGTACACACCCTCGTCTTCTCACAGGAGCACTCGCTGCCGCAGCAACCCTAGCAGACCACCTTCCACCGAAGGCAGACATTCCCGTGAACACTCCCGACCCGGAACCCCTGGGCAAACTCAAGAACGCGAGCACCACAAAAGCTCCAGCAAATCGCGCGACCACTCTAGATCATCAAAGTCAAAGTGCCAACAGCCTTCAAAATGAACACCAAAATACTCCAGCGGAACTGCCAAATCGGCACCCATAAACCTTTGGTTATAGGTCTCCAAGAGATCAAACTCCGCGAGACAGCCACCTTCAGAATACCCCAATACATCATACACCGCCGCGAAGGCCACACCAACGTGACTGCTCAGGCGGAGTGGCACTTATGATCCAACAAAGTGTACCTCACCGCCCCCTTCCCCTGAGGACAGAACTCCAAGCTATCGCTATTAAGATATGAGTCTCAAGGCCAAAAACAGTAGTAGTATCCATCTACTCGTCAAGAAGCCATGACCTCTCAGAAGCACTATTGACCAACTGTCCTCACCAATACTCCTCCTTGGAGACTTCAACAGCTACGTTGAAACATGGGGATGCGTGAGAACAGACCCCAGGGAAGTGATAATGGCTAACACCATAAACACTCACAACCTGGTCCTTCTCAACGACGGACAACCCACTTGAATCACCCCCGAAAGTGAAACGGCCATCGATTTATCCATTTGCTCCCCCACTCAGGCACCCCAACTCGTTTGGGGGGTTTTGCCTTCAACACACGTCAGGGGCCATAGTCCAATCATCATATCGCTTCTTACCAACCAGCCAAGAAACCCTGCCCCACAAGAACATCGATTCAACTACCGGAAAGCCAGCTGGGTGTAATACTCGGCACACATTGCGTGGGTTCTCTGTTGGAAGTGAGGCCCAAATCAAATCGCGTGGGTTGGGGTGAATGGATAATTATTCAATTTATCGATCATTAACACTTTATTTTAGTATTTTTAGTATTTCTTATTTCGTGGGCTCTTATTATTTTTCTCTGCACTTTTCTCATAGGGATAAATTTTGCATTAGTTATTATTATATGTATAGAGGTTGGTTGAGGCAAGGTGACCTAGGGAAGGAAGGTACTCGTAGGACCCGCGGGACTTGGGGTTTCGAGGACCCGGGGAACTTGGAAGACCAGGAGGAATTGGTGGGGCCCACTTGGACCCTTCTGGGGCCCTTTGGGACACCCTTGAGACCCTTCGGGACCCTCTTGAGAAATTGTGGGACCCACTTGAGGCCCCTCTAAATCCTGGAACCTCTGCTCCCCCCTCCCTACGATGTAAAACCCATACGCAGAGGAATATGTATAGATGAA
>SDVV010006195.1:0-18625 GCA_016164225.1 Gammarus roeselii
GTTAGATGGCGTTGTATGCCGAAATGTTAGCTCCCCAAGCTTTGGAGGGCCTTGTTTGCTTTCGAACTGTGTTGATACCGGTCGTGTCAGGCGGTTAGCCGACCAAGTGGATAATCCATCCACAAGAGGAGATAAGTTATATTTAAGACCAATGACCAGTCAGTGTTAGGGACGTAGAGATTCACAGTAGACTAACCAAATGTTGGGTAGGGATTTTCTTTGTAGTTATTTCTAGTAATTATAGCTACGCCACAGACGTGCCCCTTTGTAACGACTCCAAGATAAACATGGCGTCGTTCGTCAAAAAGCTAAAGGTAAATTAAATTAAAGTAAACCTACAAATGACCTCAAATATCACCAGTCTGGATTTTGGTTTTAATGACATTAAGATTTATAAATCTATGTATGCTAATAGTTTAAATAGGATATCATGAAGGTTGGGAAGCAAAGGTGAGAGAAAACCCAACCACATGGTAATGATCTGCTCCAATGTATTAAGAGATAGAAATGTCATGTTGTTTTAAGATGTGTGTGTAATAATTAATGATAAAGGTAACCTCTAAAGGATGGGTAAGCGAAGGTGAGAGAAAACCCATCCACATTATATACAAACTTGATGGTTACATTTTTTTCCGAAAATGCGTTCGCGGATGTTATGTCATTTATTTTATGCTCTGATTTCATTTGGTTATTTCCAAGTTTAATTTTACTCTCCGGTGAACCCATCGTAGTAGTGGAATAATTATTACATGGATAGTTGTTTACCATCATCCAGGAAGGTACTAGGATGGATCGTTCTTCCAGAAGCAGGATCTGCAAAAACGACCGAACGATAAAAAAATCAGCTTACCGTGAAACGTCTCTACCGCCCTCGTCTCTGTTTGCGGCCTGAATATGTTTCCTGAACCCAAACCAACTCGCAGCATAATGGGTGGCCTGGCACAATGGCTTCTTATTCAATAGGGATGTGAAGCGAATAATTACTCGTCTGCCCATATTTTGACATGAAAAAGAATTAGGATTATGTTATTAAATACATTCAGAGACATTTAATGCTGCGAATTATTAACCATGCATTATTCTCATCACTCATTTTTTGTTCTCTGAATTTGAACGATATTGCCTCTACTGTATCTTCCTACTCCATTTTTCATTCGCTGTTCATCTTTTATTTATTATTATTCCACTCGTCACTGTATATTCCATTGTTAAACTTCCTCTCTCATACCCCACTCCACCATCGGTTGAACAGTTTCCCATCAACTTTCTTTCAAACCCCACACAAGAATATTTCCTCGTCCATCGACCTCTCCAACTAAGCCGTTCTATATTCCGTTATTTTATTCACTTCTTTCAATCGTTTCAATCGTTTATTCTCCAACATCACATCGATTATAGTCTGCCCTTCCTTCGTTCTAATAATTTATCCCTCAATATTTTCTTCGTCCGTCTGTAGCACTCAAATCCCACTCTGTAGCACTAGATTGAACAGTTACATCGATCAGATTCAAACTCTTTTCATCTTCACCAAATACTGATCGCCTTCCCTCGGCTACTCTTCGCAGGTCAATGTTCCCCCTGCTTTTCCTCTCATAGGCCTCGCACTTTCAGGGCGCTGACCCAGCCAAATATTGATGGATTGACAGGTCCGTGATGGGCGTCCCATGTTGCCTCTATACACTGAATGAACGCCAGCGGCCCGGTTCGCGTTTTCATTTAGTAATGAATTTGCGTGGCGTAAAGGAGGTGACGATTGGGGTATCATGACCAATTTCAGTGTTCTCAGAAATGTCAAACTTTGATATTGTAATTTTTTGGCAATGTCAATTATTTGTTCGCCAACGTGCTCGAAATCTAAACTAATGTGTAGTGTTTCAGCTAATAGTGGTGGAGTTGAGTACCTGTAACTGTTTACGACCTCAATAAGCAAGTTATTGCAACTGTTTAATTTTAAATGTTATTATTTTCCATGAATAGCAGACGTGAAACGAAGGATGGATAAATGCCTAATTCATATATGACATTTTCAAGTGAAACGGAAATTACTCGGACGCGTATCTTAGTATCACAAATTCCGTCCAACTGGCGACCTGTTAGTACAACCGTTGAGCCTCGTAGAGTTGGCTGCGATTGGTCCGTCCAACCCCGCTACCTGTTAGTACAACCGTTGAGCCTCGAAGAGTTGGCAGTGATTTGTCCGTCCAACCCCCCTACCTGTTAGTACAACCGTTGAGCCTCGTAGAGTTGGCAGTGATTTGTCCGTCCAACCCTGCTACCTGTTCGTACAACCGTTGAGCCTCGTTGAGTTGACTATGATTGGTCCGTCCAACCCTGCTTCCTGCTAGTACAACCGCTGAGCCCCGTAGAGTTGGCTGTGATTGGTCCGTCCAACCCCGCTACCTGTTAGTACAACCGTTGAGCCCCGTAGAGTTGGCAGTGATTTGTCCGTCCAACCCTGCTACCTGTTCATACGACCGTTGAGCCTCGTAGAGTTAGCTGTGATTAATCCATTGTAAACGACAAATTGAATGAAGCCATGCATGTTGGCTCCGCCCGCGCCCACACAGATCGACTATCGAACATGATCGCTGTACTGGCATAACAGTGAACGGGTCATATGTAACGTATTTAAAGATTAATGATTGATGAACCTTCATTTGACAAGATCTCAACCGCTCAAAATTTGATATAACAGTAAATGTTTAACCACTATTGATTAATTGCGTTTTTTTATGGCATTGCGGACAGTCTCCTCCTGTCCTACGGATTTGCGATATGCACAACACATAGAAGATAGACTATTTTAGTGCTGTAACAGCTCCTACAAACTGACTTGATGTTCATTCAATTCAAGACACGCGAGATAAAATCTAGGCCGAAGCCTCCGCTTCGCTTCCCAATTGATTAGTTCAGATAGTAATTGATGTTTTATGCAATAACCAATATTCCACTAAATCAGGATTTAACAACGAGAAAACAACGACTGGATGTTCATCAGGCGCAAGTTCTGCTGCTAATGTTCTCTTAAATGTATGCATATACATAGTAGAAATACAACGATATTTGACGGATCCTACGTCCTACGTCTGTCGCCCTACTGTTTTCAATTTGTGAATAACCATTTTTTCAATACAATTTCCTCTGGAAATGACAATAAATCGAATGTGTTTTATTAGCAATGACCCAATTTATTCCTCAAAAATCGGTCATCCCAGCAACTATACTTCGATCGACTACTGATTGAATACGTGATTATGATATTAACCATACTCGAAATTGATGACAAGTTCGAGTTTTTTCCATTTATTACTGTAGGGTAACGTTTTTACTGACATATGGACAAGGTGAACATAAATGTTTCATTCCTCCAAAAAGCCAACGAATGAGTATTGATAGCTAGGCGTAATTACACGTAAGTGTACTACTTAATTTAAACATATAATCACTATTCGTATTTCCTCATGCCAATATTGTGCCTATTGCATGAGTCACGAAGAACGTCATCGTCTCTGGTCACGTCACGTGATCAGTCATCCCCCGTCTGTGTGTATTGTACTCCAGTCGAACCCAATAGTATAGAAAAGTTCAGCCCAAACACTTCAAAGTTTTGCTGAATGCGTCATTTTGGTGTTTTTTTATTGACAGCAGCAGCAGCAACAACAATTGTTCACGTTCATTCAGCCGGAATCTGAAGCAAAGATATTCATGTTTATGAATTATCTACGATTGGAATGAACCAAGAACATGCATAGGATAATGCATGTTTGGTGCGATTGAGAGCTTGAAAATCATTTCATCCCCATACCATAACATTTTATTTATGCAAAAAGAAATTGTCCTTTAGAAATCAACTATTCTGCTACATTCCATTCTAAGCTGTTCACGCCTGGATAATGCTATTTTTTTTACCCGCTCATAGATTCGTGTGATTTTGTCAACACAAAGTTACATTTCACATAACTCATAATAGGTATAAAATATGTACATATCGAAAGTAATTCATCTTTCAGAGCTAATGGAACGCGCATTTAAAAAGCTGAAGAATGTCTGGCAAGCTCAACTATGCAAGCATCATCGTCGTCCTCGGGGAGAGCTCTCGCTTTCAATACCCATCATCGTATGAACAATGCAGGGATTCCAAAGGGGTTTGGATGACTCGTGCATTATTGAATACTAGAGCACTCGATCGGGGTCCTTGAACTCCTCGGTGCCAAGGGATGGTTCCGGCGTGCAGGGATTGACTGTTCAACCCCAATGCTTGCGGTTGGGGAGAAGAAGGGGGGAAGCTGGACGGACTGTCAGTTCAAACAACAAAATCCTCAGCTGATAATAAACAGTGACAGTTTATGCCACTTACGTTACAGCGGCCTTGGTACCCGCAGAGATTGATCATCATAACTGTCACTTACCTGGTAATTCCAACTATTACCCTAAATAGAATGCTAGAATATGCATGGACAATGATTGCTCGACCATCATCCAAACAATCTAGATTTTACGAAACAGTTTTGTGTGTACCTGAATATTTACAGTTTTTATGGTATAGTGTTCCTGGGCTTTGATCTTAAATGAATCACTCTCTGATGTACCAATTTTCAATGCGGCTTTGAAATCACTAAGGACGCACGCATTTTAAGAGACATACAGAACATAAGTACACATCTAAAATGCATCACACGCGCGAACTGTAGCAGAAAGTCACCATTTTCAGTTGATCCGTCGACATCTGGTAACGCCAAATCCGCTCTTAAAGGGTAAGATTAATTCAATCCAAACTAATTGCGTGCGTACCAGCACTTGGTACATCCGCCAGAGTACGCTGCAAAACGGATGTTTCACCCGCCAGAGTATGCTGCAAAGCGGATGGTTCATCCGCCGGAGTACGCTGCAAAGCGGATGGTTCATCCGCCAGAGTACGCTGAAAAGCGGATGGTCCATCCACCAGAGTACGCTGCAAAGCGGATGGTCCATCCGCCAGAGTACACTGCAAAGTGGATGGTCCATCCGCCAGAGTACGCTGCAAAGCGGATGGTTCATTCGCCGGAGTACGCTGCAGAGCAGATGAATTCGAAAGCCGGCGCGTCTTTGGTTTAAATGTTTGTAGTCAATTCCTTGACCTCGGATATTCTGAAGTAATTTTGTTTGAATAAATTCCAATCGAAGCCGATAATTGCTGAGTTTGGTGTACTTTTCAAATTTACTAGCAAACTATACTATTGATTGATACCAACCCTGTCCAATTAACATTATTTTTCTGAAGCTGTTAAAGTAACCTAATAGCACCGTATAAGTGGGGTAATTTTTTTTATCTACATCCCACTAATCAATGGATGTTGTAGGATATCAATCTGTAATCATCAATGCGTCATGAAAAAAGAAAACGTTGAGTTGAACAAAGTTATTGATTTACAAGAAAATGTGTTTACTGTTTAGGTCAACTTACATTTAAATAATCATGACAATATGCTGACCTTCAATGAAGAAACTGGAAGTAGAAATGGTCCAAATTAGGATGTTCTTTAAACTTATTCAATTATTGCATTGCGTCCGAATCACAAACTTCAAAATGTATTACATAGTTTAAATTACACGTTACACATGAGCTGTAAAAAGAGTGAGTAATTAAAATGGTTGAGTATTGAACTGGTTCTTACATTCACGAGATAACATGAAATACGATTATATGAGACAGGGAAACAAAACATTGGAAAGGAAATGACACAGATGAATAATTAGTAATTAGCACGGAAAATGTCATAAATGAAGAAAAATTATCTGCAGGAATAGGTTACTTTGGCATACATGTTACCGCCTAGTTGAAGAATTTATATTTAGGTCATTAAAGAATATACATTGGCTTTTCACGGACTGAGGCTTCCAAGACAGAGTCCGTCCGTCGCCGTGTGAGGGTGTGTGCAGCCGAGCTCCACAGTTTTAGTGGAATTTAGGAGGATTGGTGTCAGAGTCACATTGAAAACAGTGTTAGACTACACTGTAAAGTGATGTTGAAGTCATAAATGTAACTTGTAGTGGTAAAGTTGTTTGTACTTGCATGTAATACGTGATATTGAACATGAATGAACCCGCTATACTTGGCCCAGTAGAAGTGTCAGAAAAGCCCCGCATCCAGCTGTGTGTTTTTACCACGATATAGTGCCTCATAGTTCCACTGGCAGCTGCTGAAAACTGAATAAACTACACTAGATCGAGATCAGAATCATTTCACATAAGCAGGAACACAAATGAACGCAAGAAATTTCAGGAGTGAGAAAGCCGTTCACGTACAATATCGAAGAAAGTCTCATCGAGTGTCCGAAAACTCGATGCCTGAACATGAACCAAAAATTCCGCACCCTCGTCCCTTGTGTGTAACACGAAACAGAGGACAGTGAAGAACCCTCAACCGATGCCCTTCCCACCCCCCTCCACTCCACTGCTCACCTTTCTCTCACCACATACTGCGGTCATTTAAAGGCAGACCGGGGCTTTAAAACGCTCAGCTGAAAGATTCTTCTAGGCAGTGTTCGTGAAAGAATGTTAAAGTAATATTTGACATATTTAAAAGTGAATTGATCAGAGTATTTCCAAAGATACTCTTCCCTTCCACACCTCATGCACCCCGTCATCCGTCCAGAGCTTTTATCTCAAACAGTTCCCACTGAAGTGTTGACCCCTCTTAAAATAAACACAGCTAGCGGCATCAACAATCCTAGCGTCATCTGGTGATATTAACGCTTCTAGCGTCATCTGGCGGTACCAATGATCCTAGCGTCATCTGGCGGCATCAACGCTCCTAGCGTCAACTAGCGACATCAACGCTGTTAGAGTCATTTGGTGACATCAACGCTGCTAGCGTCATTTGGTGACATCAACGCTCCTAGTGTTATCTGGCGACATCAACACTGCTAGCGTCATTTGGTGACATCAACGCTGCTATCGCCATCTAGCGACATTAACACTCCTAGCGTCAACTGGCTGCATCAACGCTGCTAGCGCCATCTGGCGACATCAACGCTCTTAGCGTCATCTGGCAACATCAACGCTGCTAGCGTCATCTGGCGACATCAACACTGCTGGCGTTATTTGGTGACATCAACGCTGCTAGCGTCATCAGGCGACATCAACACTCCTAGCGTCAACTGGCTGCATCAACGCTCATAGCGTCATCTGGCGGCATCACTGCTCCTCGCGCCATCGGGCGACATCGATGCCCTAGCGCATATGGCGGTATCAACGCTGCTAACGTCGTCCGGCGGCTTCAACGCTCCTAGCGTCCTCTGACGGTATCAACGATACTAGCGTCATCTGGTGACATCAACGCTCCTAGCGTCATCTGGCTGCATCAACGCTGCTAGCGTCATCTGGCGGCATCAACGCTGCTAGCGTCATTTGGTGACATCAACGCTGCTAGCGCCATCTGGCGACATCAACGCTCCTAGCGTCAACTGGCGACATCAACGCTCCTAGCGTCATCTGGCGACATCAACGCTCCTAGCGTCAAATAGCGACATCAACGCTCCTAGCGTCAACTGGCGATATCAACGCTCCTAGCATTATCTGGCTGCATCAACGCTGCTAGCGTCATCTGGCGGCATCAACGCTTTCAGCGTCAACTGGCGACATCAACGCTGTTAGCGTCATTTGGTGACATCAACGCTGCTAGCGTCAATTGGTGACATCAACGCTCCTAGTGTCATCTGGCGACATCAACGCTGTTAGCGTCATTTGGTGACATCAACGCTGCTAGCGCCATCTGGTGACATCAACGCTCCTAGCGTCAACTGGCTGCATCAACGCTGCTAGCGCCATCTGGCGACATCAACGCTCCTAGCGTTAGCTGGCGACATCAACGCTCCTAGCGTCATCTGGCAACATCAACGCTGCTAGCGTCATCTGGCGACATCAATGCTGCTGACGTTATTTGGTGACATCAACGCTGCTAGCGTCATCTGGCGACATCAACACACCTAGCGTCAACTGGCTGCATCAACGCTCCTAGCGTCATCTGGCGGCATCACCGCTCCTTGCGCCATCGGGCGACATCGATGCCCTAGCGTCATATGGCGGTATCAACGCTGCTAACGTCGTCTGGCGGCTTCAACGCACCTAGCGTCATCTGGCGGCATCAACGATCCTAGCGTCATCTGACCGCGTCAACGCTGCTAGCATCATCTAGCGGTATTCAATATATTAGCATCATCTAGCGGCATCAACGCTCCTTAGAGACTTTTACGACTGTACACACGTCTACACTGCGTATTCACGAAAGGGTGTTAAAGTAGATACATGAGATATATTCTTTATTGACATATCATTACATAGAAGTCATTAGGCACTTAGTGAGTCCTGTTGCACTCCTCGTGTTTTGTGAGCATACACCTGGTCATCAGGTTCTAATGAATCTGTTTTAGTTTCAACTCGATGTGTGAACTGTTCACCTATCCATAGGTGTTACGCTTTAACGGAATTTGTGGTAACACGGTCGAATATTAAAGTCATGGTACATATCCGAGAGCTATTCTTGTCGGCCAGCGTTTGAGCATCTGGCAACCCTGTGCGTTTTAGCGCTCAGCTGACAGTCTCATTTTTGTTACTTGAAATATCAATGTAATAAGTTATCAGATTTTTTATTACATCAGAGATAGGAAAATCAATCAATTTTCATTTACAGCGTATGAGATAATGATCATAAGATGTCCGCGTGTGCAAGATGCTCGCCTAAATTCCACTTTTAGACCTATAAGTTCACGTTTTTGTGTGCCGCTGCACCACATGCATTAATTTCCATGTCTCTCAACATCTCTAGTTTGAATAATCTCATAATTTTTTTAAACCCGTGCTACATCCTGGTGAAATACCTCGCTGAAAATAAAGAATTTCACCCTCTAAATGTTTATCAGCTGATAATCATCTTTAATGAAATTTCATTGTCAGACCTTGATCCGTATAGCTTTTTTTCCGTATGTGCTCTGTTTTTCTTAAGCGGAATGATGCCGGCAGTCTTTTTTAGATCATATCGCAGCTGTACAACATAAGAAAATAAATCCTAAATAATATTGAAAAAGCTTTAACTCGCGTTACGAAAACTTGACGCAAGAATGCCAAAGCAAAACGTCACACCCTAACAAGAACTGGACTGTGTACATTTTAAACTGACGTGTTCATACGTGCATGCCTATCATTATCCCATGATTATGAACGGCTGCTGTTCTTTACCCTCGCCCCCACATGCAGTCAGTACTTGAACTGAATATCTTCATCTGAATATCTTCATTTGATCATGAACACCCAATTTTGATCTTTCCTTTCTTACGAACATATTCGTCGCTCATTCTTTTATGAATTAAAAAAATTATTCGTTGACTGCCTGCATATATATTTTAAATTTACCTGTTATGTAGTGCAATGGTAAAGAACAGGAGCAGAGTTTGAACAATTTCACCGTGCTATATAAGTACTTGAAACATTTCATGCAGAACCGCGATCTATTTTAAACTGTACTACGAAAATGCAGCGTGACAGCCAATATAATGTATATGGAACTGCGAAATGTTCAATAGATCGGTAGTCATTCCTTGCGCATAAACATGATTTTTAGTTCATAACTCTGTAGATTAATTTTTATTAACGTGATACGTCATAAATTTGGTAATTAGAACTCATCGCATTTCCTAGAATAAATTACACACCATGGTATGAGCCTGAAATTCCTTATGGACTGTAGATCACTCATTGAGTTTCTTTGACAAAAATAAAATCGGCGACTGGCAAGTGATTCTTGAAGGTGCATTTGTTTAATGGAAAATTGTTTTTATGTTTTCTTTACCACTTCACATAACTTATTGTAAAAATTTCTTGAACAAGTGTATATCGTTTCTTCCTAGGTCGCATTAACTAGCACACATACCTGGCTCTAAGACACAAATTGTAAATCGAACAGCTACTCCAATTAATATAATCTAGGAGGGTTAGATTGTGCGAATCTGTCATACACGTCTGAATAGATTACTTTTTGAGCGTTTTAGCATTCATTCGTATAAAATAATTTACTTTTTTCAATTATTTCCCCCACAACCATCAAAACCAAGGTAGCACATATTTTTTCCTGTTACTTCAAGATTATTTGTGAAAATTATCTACATTTCAGCTTCCGTTTTGGGCATACCTTATCTGAAACATTGAAGTTGTGTGCGGCTCCCAATAATGTGTACACATGTGCGGGCCCCACTCCATCCCACGGTCATGAGTAGCTGATGCTGATCTCTACCCCGCCCCTTTTTCCACTGCCTCTCCTCCCCTGTTAAGTTTAGGACTCATTTCCGGTTCTTCAAGTAAATTGCTCCGCAGTATAAGCCTGCCGACCTTATGGACTTCAAATTAACCATCAGGTACTTCATACACTAAAAGAGATTGTTATATCGTTTCTGCCTATGTCTCATCAACCTTCGCAAATGAGAGGCTCTGAGGAACATATGGTAAAGTGAACGACGACTCAAAGATTTCTAGTTGAGATAAATGATTATGAGTATTTCTTTCCGAATTTTCAAGCTTACGCTATGACAAATCTCTTTTTGGCCAGTCAACATTTATTATAATTTTTAGCTGAAATATTAGTCCCTCTTGTCTAAATGATTTCTAATGATTAACAAAGTTTTATATAATTTCAACAAATAGTTATAACCCAAAACTTAATTACTTGGTGCAATTTCCTTCTACCAACAGAATAACATCTTGTACCTGCGTCTTCAGATTAAATTAATATCAAACAGCTTTGCGTAGGCTTAGTCAGCATTAATTGAAATTACTAGCTAATTATTTGTCTCTGGGTCTTTTCTGGATATACTGTTTTTATAATTACGAAGAGTTTATAATGCTGGCATACAATTAAAGGCAAGTGGGAATGACGGGGTAAAGTAGATTGGACCAAGATGGAAATGGTTTTGAATGATTGAACAATGATTTATATGTGTTTGAACGATAAGCAATACCCACATACAATTTTGCACAATATAACGTCACGGGTCCTCCTCTTAACGCAGAGCCCTAAAATGATAAGCTAATAAGACGCTCTCTAAGCCCCTCCAACATCAAACCCTCTAAGTAGTTCGCTTCACTGAGATTTAACCTTGAATTAAAGACATGTCGCCCCACAGCCATACTGCCAACCGAAGCAAATCCTGCTGCATGTGTTATAGTGGGAACATGCGAGGAATGCGCATGTGCTAAGAATAACAGAAACTGCATATCATGCAGAAGCCAAAAATGTACCAGAACCAGTAAGCCAATAAACATAGAGCTGCCGCATTGCCATTTACTCCGGCGGCAAGCACATGTGCCCCAAAACGCGATACAGAGAAGCCTACCTTCTCCCACGGGGTAGCTCATTCAGTGACAGATACTCACCCAACGCTGCTGAGCTCACCATCTTCCACCCCTTGTACCTCTGAAACTGAGTCCATAACTCTCATTTCTTCCTCCGATACAGAGCCTTTAATCGCCTCATCAACAAAAAAATCCGCAACAGCAAAAGCGGCTCACTGTGAAGCATCAGGCACCAGCACCGGGTCAACAGAAAATACCAAGGCCCCTAAGACAATACTCATTGGTGATATCCTCATGAAAAATGTGCTAACGTCCGACCTGTCAGATGGATGCACTTTTGAAAAGATAAATATTAATGATTATGGGGCTTTGTTTAAAAACATTGTAAGCGCAAATCCATTCAAAAACTACATTATTGTGCTCACGGACTACGTCGAAAATGAGGTAGTAGTCAAAATAACTACCGCCATTTTAATGCATAACCAAAATGCTAGGACTTAGATGGCAGAACCCCTCAATCTGATAACAATGAAACAGAGGTGCCGTTTCATGAGTCTTTGCCAATCCTTGAGGCTCAAAATTATCCCAACATGCAAACTAAGAGACTAATCCACTGGTGCCCCCGACGAACGATTGTTTCATTCGGAGAATGCTAGCCTGAACAATAGTGGAATTATCAAATTCTTCAACACGTTAGCACGTTACGTTCCTCAGAGGGTTGAGGTATTGCCATCCCTATACTATAACAATGTCAGAAGCAAGCTATCATTACTCTGGTCTCCTCCCTTCCTCTACTTCCCTCCATCATATGGCCATCATCTCGTACCATCACCCCATTACGCGTCAGCAAAGAACATCTACTCGCAGACAACTCACATCATTGCTCCCTCTTATCACCCCCAAACTAAAATTAAAACTAAAAAACACCAATTAGTGACTCCTTATCATCCCCACACAATTAGTTCCTATGAACCGCCTTTTCAACACGGTCGCAGCAATAGCGCCCCCTCAGCGCATCCTCATTTCTTCTTTTACCCTCCTCGCTCACTCTACACTACTCAAACAAATTCGTCCATCTATGCTTGCAGCACAGCACCAATCTTCCCCTCTCGCTGCCATTCCCCTACCTCAGCCAAAACTTCGACTCCACCTCTTCCGCTAATCCCTCCCATGTATTACCACCCTCCACCCATTCCTTCCTTCAGCTCCCGCTCTCGTTACCATTCCCTACCCTCAACCCAAACTCATACATTACCTGTCTCGTCAATCCTTTCCATATATAACCACCCTCCACCCGTTCTTTCCTCTAGCTCCCACTTTCGCTACCATTCCCTCACCACAGCCCAAAATCCAACTTTACCTATCCCGCCAATCCCTTCTATATATTACCCATCTCCATCCGTTCTTTCCTCAAGCTCTCACCGTCGCTACCAGTCTCTATCCACAGCCCAAAGTCCAAGTCTACCTTTCCCGTTAATCCCTTCCATATATTACCCCCTCCCCCCATTCCTTCCTCTAGCACGGTTCAGCCATCCTCAGCCATGCCTCTCTTCAATCACCGATCTAAATTTATTTTTTCCCCTGGTTCTGGTCAGTCTCCCCTGCTCCAACCCACCCTCAATAACAAATAACTAAACCGAAAGCAAGGATATCCCAAACATACAAGCAATGCCACTCAAGAATTAGCAACCAGATTCTTAGATAACATCATTAAGAGTGTTACTGAAGAGCATATTAAAAATCTAAATGAGGGTGGCGTTGCTGACACAAAAAAAAAATAAACCAGATGAACGAATGCCAATGCAGGTGACGGAAAACTTGCAACAAATCCCCAGGAACACCAACATCGACACCATTCTCAATGATTTAAGATTAAAAAGACAATCAACACTAGCAGACGGACATTGTATGATTCACGCGGTGGAAGGATCCTTAGTAAAACAAACAGGATTTAACGATTTAAACATCTTAGAGGTGATAAAAACTAAAGCAATGGAGGAATCCATCAACAACAGAGAAGATTACGAAGCATTCACTGAGTATAAAAAAGATGACAGGTTCCTCTCCGAGATAGAAAAGTATTTTGAAAACAATGAGTACAATAGCAGTTATGGCTATCTAGTCCCCGCAATTTTCAGCAACGCACTCGAAATGCAAATCACAATCTTAGATGAAACAAACCCAAACATTGTATCAAAAACTGTAATTAATCCGACCAACCTCAAGAGGGATGAAGCTGCTCAATACCCAATATTTGTAGCCAAAAAGAGGACCACTATAGTAGTCTTGCATCAACCCACCCTCTGAAGCCACATTTCGAACCACAAAATATTGTAGCAAAGCGAAACAAGCATGCTGAAACAAATGTGCAGTGTTCAAATAGGTATTCTCCTTTACAATACGACAATGATACATCCATATTCGATGAAGAGATGCCTCTGCAATCATCCCAAAGTTACACCAACTGTCCTGCAAGTAAAACAAATGACTAGAGGCACAAACTGTTCAATCTGGGAGCAGTAACCGCCCCTCAGCAACCACGTCTGTAAATACCCATCAGAACCTAAATAATTTTTTGATTAAACATATAAACGTTGGAAGCTTAAGAACCAAGATGGATCACATCAAAATGATGATGAAAGAGGACTCAATTGACATTCTATGTTTGACTGAAACCTGGCTGGAATCAGACATTAACTCTACCTTCATCGAGATTGACGGCTTCAATGTTTATATAAAAGATAGAGAAAGGAAAGGAGGGGGAACCGTGATTTATGTGCGAGAAGATTATACCTCTTCTCAAGTAATGCTTAACGACATTAATGAAGTTGATGACCTTTGGGTGAACATCCAGGTGCGAAAAAACAGATCGTTTGTTGTTGGTTTTCTTTACAGACCCCCCAAAGCAAATTTACAGTCTTTTCAATACATCGAAGAAAGAATTCGAGAAGCGATCCGCTCAGAAAAGACGCCGAACATTTTGGAAGATTTCGAGGATGATAAATTGAAATTGAAATCCAACAATATGAAGCCGATTTGAGACAGACTCGGTTTACATCAGCTCATAAAAAGTGCATCAAGAATTACTCCCGAATCCCAAACTGTATTGGATCTGCTCATAAGTAACAATCCGTCTTCCATTGTTACCACAGACGTGGAGCCGAATTCTTTCTCGGACCACCATGAAATAAACTGTACCATTAACATCGAAAAAGAGAAGAAACAAGTATTCAAAATAACCTGTCGTTCAAAAAGAAATTACACTACGGATAATTTCAGAGCACAACTAGTGGCAAACATTGAGATGGACAAACCGATACATAGCACAAATAACGTCA
The DNA here is from genome assembly GCA_016164225.1 of Gammarus roeselii. Classification (NCBI taxonomy): domain Eukaryota; kingdom Metazoa; phylum Arthropoda; class Malacostraca; order Amphipoda; family Gammaridae; genus Gammarus; species Gammarus roeselii. The sequence continues at coordinate 14,661 of SDVV010006195.1, forward strand.
CAGAGCAAGCCCAATTACTCGCAGACTATCTTCTCACATGTCTGAACGCGGTGGCGCCAACGGAAACTATAACAATGAAAAGCGAGCCAGTTCAATGGATTACAGTAAAACTGCGAAACGAAATTGCACATAAAAAATATCTCAAATGCAGAGCAAAACGGAGCATCACTTGGTTAGCATTATTTCGAACAATCAGTTAAAATCGATAACGCAACTATGTCAAATTCGGCCGCAGTTGCATTTGGGGTCCCTCAAGGTTCGATACTTGGCCCTTTCATCAGTTCCTAGTTTTTGTAAATGACATCGACTGCAAATTACCAAAAAATCAAGCAAAAATGGTAATGTACGCCGATGATGTCCAAATATTGCTTTCACAAAAACCGTCTCATCTGAATACGCTGAAAGACGACGCTGAGACAGCCGTAACTATTCTGAAATCTTGGTATGATAAAAATGGTCTGAAGTTCAACTCTGATAAAACAAAATGCATCTCGGTCGGCTCGAACTCAAAAAGAAAAGCAGTTCCAATTAATTTCTCTATCAGGCATGGCAAATCTAACATTCCTGTTGAAGATAAAATTATAAGTCTGGGGGTATGGTTTGATCCCGATCTTTCCTTCAAACACCACGTAACTACTCTGTGTTCCAAGTTGAATGGAACACTTTTGTTCCTAAACTGCAAAAAAGAATTGGACTTCAAATCAAGATTACTGTTTGTCCTCGCTTTAGTATTTTCTCACATTAACTACTGTCTTTCAATTTGGGGGAAATGCACCAAAACTCAAAGAGAGAAAGTGCAACGTTGTATAAATTTTGCGGGGCAAGAATAACATGCGATGGTAGCCACAGAAAACGAGACCACGTAAGTCCTCAGCTCGAAAAATTAAAGTGGCTCGATTTTGACAACAAACTGGCACTCCATGAGTCGATCAGAATTCATAAAGATCTTCTAGAAAAACATTCGCCCGGCAGCCAAAGACTCATTTATTCTCGAGGTGAAAAGAACAATCGATGCACAAGGAATATTGATACTCTGCACGTTGAACACAGGAAAACAGAAACGGCTTGTCGAGCTTTTTCGATCACTGGACCAAAATCCTGGAACAACCTCCCAACAAGCCTCAAGAATCTTGAATAGGCTTAATGAACATCTATTGGCCGATCAATTCAAAACCGTAACTTTGCCCACCAACACAAGCTAAATGCATAACACCAGTAACCAGAAAGTGCACTCTGTTCTTGAGCATATTCGAATCCACCACCACCATCCCTTTCAACATTGAGACACCATCTAATCGTTGTTACTCTGACGATACATATGTTTTCTATGTTGCTACCGATCACAATTATCTTTGCCAAATCCCATAAGTGGTAACTAGCATTTCGTCTATTTTTATGTTTTAAATGTTCCTGTTTGTTTTATTAAAATTAAAATACAAACTCAGTTATTTCGAGGAACGATAGGCATCTTCTAACTTCGACAAATGTTAACTCGATTTTAATTTCACTTATTGAACTGGTTCTACCAATTACCGTACCATTTTTGATGATACAATCATTGCCTTATAAGTTAATACTCTACCTGTCTCCTATTACGGAAGTATATTCATCCGACTTGTGTACTCCAGCATTGGATTATTCTGATTCATTGATACTTAGCTGTAACTGGTTATTATATCTCCACACCAATCAACAATTGCCCCTGCCAATTACCCTTGCTGTTAACTAACGTCTTATCTATTTCAATGTCTCAATCATTTTAAAGTGTGCTCTGTATGACGATGAATAATATGTAGCCGCTTTCTCTCACAGAAGTAATTTCGATACAAATATAAATGAATTAATGAATTCTACTAATTACCGTACCATTTTTAAGTTGCAATCGCCATCATAAAAGGTAAATATACTCTCTATTCTTCTCTTGGAGAACTCCGTTCATCTGAGTTTTGTACTCCCCCGCTGAATTATAGTGATTGTGGTCCATATATGTGTGTAGGTATGTTCGTGTATATGTGTGTATTCATATGTGTACACGTATATGTATTTGTATATATATGTACATGCATGTATATGTATTTTAGTATGAACATATAGGTGTTGGTATTTATTTAATAGTATATTGTGTATTACATTCGGTTCCATGTAGGACAAGCCAGCTGCCTACTAGAGATGAGCTGCGATGTATTCATTAACTTTGGATTTATCAATTCCATGCCAATGAGTTTCTCACTTAAAAATATAGCACATATTGTGAAAACTGTTTTGCAACACGAAGTAGCCACAAATCGGCCGTCGACAGGAGATGTGCCGTCCCAAATTCATTTTTATTCCTCGCTTCGCTAATTCAAATACGGCATTTTAACAAATAAGTTTGATGTGTTAGACCTAAGTATTGAAAACCCATTGCTTGACGAATCAAATAAAAGATTTAATAATAATAATTATAATAATAGGATAGTGTTACCACCCCTGAACACAAAAGCCTCTTTACACGCACTTCATATTGAATGAATCATGTAGGCGCCGTTATTCAATACGCTTCGGAGGCAGGGTTCATTCTCAACCCATTTTTTTTGTGTTCCTAACTTTCTAAACTTCTCCATATTGTTTTCCGAAATGGCGTATACTCCATCTGTTTGGGATTTATCACATTTTGTGTGAAAGGGTAAACGTAGCAGTCGATGTCGCGCTTCTAATACAGTCTAAGTAAGGTGGTTATATATTTATTATTGTACAACAAAGTTGTATAATATCAACTTTAGTCAGAAACTTCATCGTTACAAATCCTATGTAATAATTACTTCACATGAAATGAATGAAAATTTAACTGAAGAATATCGTTCACGGATTTTGATAGGAAATGTAATCAATGAACCGATGGAAGAGTAAATTAGCAAATTATGCCTTGGGCGTCAGTTTTCTATATTTACTGTTTAGCAAATAATTTCATAAGTAATCAGCCATCTGTTCTCTCCAGGAACATACTTCTTGTCTCACATTACGCCCCATAGGGTACTTGGGACGGAAATTGCCGACCAGTGCTGTTCCATAAAAATCCGCTGCTCCGTACATACCCGCTGCCCCCTAACACACCTGCGCTCCGTACATCCCCTCTGCTACAGTACAAACAGACAGCTTCAGTACACACCCGCTGATACAGTACACATCTGCTGCTCTATTTCCTGCCTTCTACTCCAGCAAAAACACGTTGCTCCAGCACACACCCGCTGCTCCAGTACACACCTGCTGACACAGCTCACATCTGCTGCTCTAGTTCCTGCCTTCTACTCCAGCAAAAACACGTTGCTCCAGCACACACCCGCTGCTCCAGTACACACCCGCTGACACAGCTCACATCCGCTGCCCCATTACACACTTACTTCCCCTGTACATATCTGGGGCTCCAGTACACACCTGATGCCACAGAATAGCACTCTTGTTGTTCTAGCTCATGACTGTTCCTTCTCACCTGCTACTTCTAATTGAAATTAATAGCATCAAGCCTTAGCCGAAGGAGCGGACTATAGGGCGGCCTTCATTCTCTAGAAATTGATTTGAACTCTCTTTCATATTGATCGAGCATTAGATATGAGTATTATTATTGGAGAAAGCCGATGGTCGTATGAATCAGACCGGAGCACAAACGGGAATTTAAGGGTATCCTTATTTATTTGAGATAGTACGACAATTTTATTTATTATTTTGACTGAATAAATAACAGAATAATGTATTCATGCATGAGTTTGAGAGTTCATTGTCTCGTGATTGCCTTGTGTTATTTTAGGAATTACCGCATAATTCATGATGATTATAAAACTGCGTGATTCTGTCATATTCAAGAATTATCGAATTGACATCTATGAAATACTAACGAGGGGCAGCGCAATACACCTCAATTGATCGGTTGTACATTTTTTTCCTGTTAATGTGGTTCCTCGCACAGCAGCTGCATATATATTTATATA